>LGRX02033758.1:0-54791 GCA_001247695.2 Cymbomonas tetramitiformis | reverse complement strand
TATACTGTAGACACCTGTGAGTTGGGCGGATATACTGTAGACACCTGTGAGTTGGGCAGGACACCTGCGACCATGCGAGTAGCCCAAGGCCGTCGCAGAGCACCGAGCACTTTGGCAGTCCATGCGCCTTCGGCTCTTCCTGGGAGCCGAGCCCCAAAAGGCCGAGCCCTGGAAGGCTGAGCGCAGCGGTTTCATCAGCGCCGCAGTCGCATCAGCGCGGGATGATATGCGCTGCACTGGGCTGCAGGTATTGAGCCGCATGGAGAAGTTCCAGAGGGCCAAGAAGAGGCTGGATGCCGCGGAGGTGGACATTGCGGTGGTGGACTGCAACGACGGGGACGCCCTGGACGCCGCGGTGCACGAGCTGAGCGAGGCTCAGAACGACTTCGAGATGGCAGGCGGGTACAGCGTGGACGAGGTGATCGGGCGCGTGCTCAGCGGGCTTGGCTTCACGGAGGAGGACCAGTCTCGCTCCTGCTCTGACTTCTCCGGTGCGCCGCGCCTCCCCTGCCAGGAGAAGGTCTCCCGCAGCCCGCCGAGGGTGCAGGCGGCTATCTGGTGGTGACACGGCTCTGGGGTTTGCCGGTGCAGGCGGCTGGCAGATGCGGATTGCACTTGCCCGCCTGCTGCTCAGCGAGCCTGAGATCTTGATCCTGGACGAGCCGACCAATCATCTCGATGCGGCTGCGCGCAGCTGGCTGGCGGAGTACCTCAAGTCCTACGTCGGCACGGTGCTCACCGTCACCCACGACGAGAACCTGCTCCGCAAAGTGGGCCTCCCCCGCCCCAGCATACCGCCCTGTCCCTTCCTCCCCGTTTGGTCTCCCTCCCCTGGCCCTGCAGTGACATCGCATGAATCCTTTTTGGTTAAGATCAGCGGTGTGCACAGCTCCATGCTTGGGTGGGATCAGCGGTGTGCACAGCTCCATGCTTGGGTGGGATCAGCGGTGTACACAGCTCCATGCTTAGGTGGGATCAGCGGTGTGCACAGCTCCATGCTTGGGTGGGATCAGCGGTGTGCATAGCTCCATGCTTGGGTGGGATCAGCGGTGTGCACAGCTCCATGCTTGGGTGGGATCAGCGGTGTGCACAGCTCCATGCTTGGGTGGGATCAGCGGTGTACACAGCTCCATGCTTGGGTGGGATCAGCGGTGTGCACAGCTCCATGCTTGGGTGGGATCAGCTGCACATGCTTGGGTGGGATCAGCGGTATGCACAGCTCCATGCTTGGGTGGGATCAGCGGTGTGCACAGCTCCATGCTTGGGCGGGATCAGCGGTGTGCACAGCTCCGTGCTCCCTTTTGACTAATTCTGACCCGCCTGCTGCATTAGGATATTGGCCAGACCCCCTGCAAGGGGATCTTGAAAGGACTCGGGGAGGGGGCTTTAAGGGAACTTTGGCCTGAGGCGCGGGCTGCAGGCGGTGACATCCGTGGCGGAGGTGCGCAACCGGCGACTCGAACTGTACCGGTCACGGAGCTACGACCAGTGGGAGATCGAGAGGGTGGAGCGGGTGGAGAGGCAGAAGGCGGAGTACGAGAAGCAACAGGAGGAGATCGACCGGCTGCAGGACTGGGTTGACAAGTTCGGCGCGAAGGCGACCAAGGCCACCCAAGCGGAGTCCCGCAAGAAGATGATCGCGAAGCTGAAGCGCGAGCAGGCACGCGCATCGAGCCATGGCTCGCCGCGCCTCCGCCTTCGGAGGGTGCCTTGTGGGGGCTAGTACTTCCCCCGGAGGGTGGCGCGGTGCACTCTGCGCGACGTTCTGTACGGTCTGCCACGGTGCGCGGGGTGTCCAGTTGGGTGTCCAGTTGGGGACTGCCGACCGCCATCACCGGCAGCCTATCTGGGGGCTGCGGGACGTGCGCCAGGTCCAGTCGGTGAAGGTGGGCGGTGAAACCCTTGGAGGCTCCGTGGCGGCTGCAAGGCCGGGTTCCTGGGAGAATGCGCTAGCGAATTTGGGGCAATGAATTTTGCGGTTATTGGTCCCCAAATAGATCCCATCCCGCGAGGCGCGTCGCAGTGGCACTCCGGTGCTCTCGGAGTGCCAGCCCAGATGGCTGAGTGCCAATTTGCTCAATGATGGACGGCGCCGGCAAATGTATGGGGCAGCACACAGTGTGCGGATGCATGTGTCGGTGGCATGCCGGGCTCTCCGAATCGGACGGCCGCGGAGCTCTGAAGCGAGCAGGACGCGTGTGGCATGAGAGCGCAGGTGGCCCCGCCGGAGAAGATCTCCACACATCGGCCGCAGCTCAGGCTGCCGAAGCCGCCGCCGTGCCACACTGAGATGCTCGTCATGAAGGATGTCAGTTTTGGGTGGGAGGAGGAGCCCATCGTCACAGGCGCTACGCTCAAAATTGAGAAGGTAGCTCCACATGTCTGATAATACCCTCCACACTCGGATACCACTTGCCTCTTTCTCCTTTCCACTGCATGAGAGCAGGGCTTGACGCGCTTCCGAGCCGTGGAGCCCGCCATCGGGTGGCCGGCGAAGGGGAGCACACCTCCAAGGTCCGAAAACTGCGCCGCCGGCGGTCGCTTCCGCACGTGAGGGCGGAGGGCGGGGGAGGGGAGTGACCAGGGCCACCGGGTTGTGGTTCGTGGACCCAACGGCGCCGGAAAGAGCACCTTCATGAATGCCCTCGCAGGCACCTCCCACTCGCGCACCTGCCCTGCTGGCGCCCCCCGCCCTCCCCACCGACCTCTGAGCCTCACCCTTCCATGCCTACTTCCTCGTGAGCAGAGATGTGATCCGACATCAATAGTCTCTGGTCCAGCGACACCACAGTGAGGCTACAGCTGGCGCTTCTGATGGATGTCATATTCACCACACATAGTGGCTGCGCTGTTGCCGGCCGTGCTCGCCACGTGACACAAGGATGCAGGCGTTTGGGGGAGAGCCGCATGGTTCGCGTCGTGGATCCCTGAGTGCCGTGGATTCCACCTGCGGGGTCGCGCCATCGGCTGGATGTCATCGCGGAGGAGGCGGGCGTCCACCCAGCGCGCCGCGCAGATCGCCGCACTGACACAACCCCCCAAAAAGCATCGCAAAGCTCGGGCACGCCGCGGGGGCTGTCCACCTCGCCCGCGCCTCGTGCTGAGTGTGGCGAGAAGAACGCCAGGGCCTAACGTCAAGAGGGCGGCGTGCAGGGGAGCTAGAGGCGAAGGCGGGGGAGCGCCGGGAAGGCGAAGGGCTCAAGCTCGGCTTTTTCAAGCAAGACCTCGCGCAGGCAAGGACCCTCACCAAGATCCCCCCGGCCCCCGCTGTGGCGCCTCAGAGCCCCCTTCCCCCACCTCCCACCCTCCCGACACGGTTCCTCAGACGGCCACCCAAGGTCAACCCCCCTGCCGCACCTCGACAAGCTCTCCTTCTGCCAAACAGAGGTGAAAGTATCGAGGGCTGGCCGCTGTGAGCCTGCGAGATGAGGAATGATGGCGGGCGAAACATGAGGAGGAGGTCAGACATGCCGAGATTAGGAATGATGGCGGGCGAAACATGAGGAGGAGGTCAGACATGCCGAGATGAAGCTCGCAGCTCCGCAAGCTTTCTAGAGGGTTGCAGGTTCTTCGCCCTCCTGGGGGGCGGGCGGTGGGTTGATGGAGGCTTGGGTGCATCGTTGCAGGAGCTCGATCAAGGGGCAGTGGCAGTGAACACTGTGCAGGCAGCCGGCTGGGAGTACGACTCGTTACTGACCCTCACGCAGGTGTGTGAACCCCCCTGCTCTGCAGCCTCGGGGCCCCCAAAACCACGATGCTGAGACCCGGAAGGCAGGCTTACTTTTGCGTGCAGATGCGCAGCGGGCATTGCCCTCTCGGGAGGACCTCTCATCTTTCTTCACCTGCCGCTGGCATGCCTGCCGCTGCATATCTTGCCAAACGGTGTCCGATCTGCCAGTTGATGCAAAGCTGCCTGGTGCGGCTCCGCGTATTCCTGATGGAACATTCCATTCCTCAGCGTGACGGCGGAGGCAGCCTAGCTCTCGCCTGGCGCGCCCCCCAGGTGACATCGTGACACACAGCACAACAGCATGGTGCACACGGGGGGGGGCACCGGACAGATGACTCCGAGAGATCTGACTCGGGAGGAGGGCCGCCACAGGCACGGAACACTATGGGGGCGCTTGGTCTGTCTGGAGAGAAGGCTACCCGCGAAATTGGAATGCTTTCAGGCGGAGAGAAGGTACACACCCCACTGCTGTCGTAGCATTCGGATCTACCCATGCTGTTCAGATGCTCCTCTGCCTGGGAGTTCCTCTCTCCACAAGCTGCACGCTAAGATGACTGAGGTTGAAGCCAATGGCGATCCATCTTATAGTCAAAGGCCAGCGAGCTTATAGTCAAAGGCCATCGAGCTTATAGTCAAAGGCCATCGAGCTTATAGTCAAAGGCCATCGAGCTTATACTCAAAGACCGTGGAGCTTATAGTCAAAGGCCATCGAGCTTATAGTCAAAGGCCAGCGAGCTTGAGGTCGGAGCATGTAGAATTGTTTCACTGATTTTTGCTCATGATTTGGATATCATATACGTGGCATAATGCTTATAGCCACAGGCCATGAAGCTAGAGGTCTGAGGACATCGAGCTTGAGGTTTGAGCACATTGAGCTGGTTTGTTGGTTTTTCCTCATGGTTCGGCTATCATATATGTGGAAGCTTTTGAGTCAACGATCAGATGATTGCGTCACCATCGCCACTGCAGCCCCCCATCATGCCATCAAAGCCCCACCGCCGTAGTCGTTGGAGGCGCGCGTGGTGCCGAGTATGAGGGGAGGTGCGGGTGGCAGGCGCACGCATGGTGCCGAGTATGAGGAGGTGCGGGTAGCAGGCGCACGTGGTGCTGAGTACGAGGGGAGGTGCGGGTGGCAGGCGCGTGGTGCCGAATATGAGGAGGTGCGGGTGGTAGGCGCATGCGTGGTGCCGAGTATGAGGAGGTGCGGGTGGCAGGTGCGCGTGGTGCTGAGTATGAGGGGAGGTGCGGGTGGCAGGCACGCGTGGTGCCGAGTATGAGGGGAGGTGCGGGTGGCAGGCGCGCGTGGTGCTGAGTATGAGGGGAGGTGCGGGTGGCAGGCGCGCGTGGTGCTGAGTATGAGGGGAGGTGCGGGTGGCAGGCGCGCGTGGCTCTGGCATGCTTTGCGCTGGTGCCACACAACATGCTCCTTTTGGACGAGCCTTCCAACCACCTGGACGTGGAAACCATCCAGAGCCTAACCGAGGCCCTCCGTTCAGTGAGCCCCCTTCCCCGATCTGTCAGGGGTACAGGGCCCCTTGCTCGGTGAGCCCCCTTCCCTGATCTGTCAGGGGTACAGGGCCCCTTGCTCGGTGAGCCCCCTTTTGAGTGCCACCCAAGTTTGAGGGAAGCATTTCGCCTTCGGCAGCATGAAGCGTCGGTCATGGATTTGTGTTCCGGGGTGTGAAGGGGGTGTGGCGGGGTGGTCTCGGCAGTTTCCCGGGGCAGTGGTGGTGATCTCCCACGACCGGGCCTTCTGCGAGGCGCTGGATCCCACCCACGTGATCACAGTGGAGGATGGGGCGCTCTCCTGGGAGCAGAGGGGCCTGAGGGAGGGCGACTGGAAGGTGCGCTCCCCGAGCCCAGCTCACCCATTTGTCCTTCAAGGAGCATGTCAGCGGTCCAGACAAAGAGAGGGGGCAGAGCACGGAAGGGCAAGGTTCATTTGACGGCGGCGCCATCTCTACGTGGGGAGGTGTTGCAGGACGATGATCTCAGCGCTCAAGCCGTCAAAATGCTGGCTGATATCGACAGTGACAAGATGACGAGTGCTCTGGAGGCTGCAGTACGGCCCGGGGCGCCTGAGGCTGCAGTCGCCCCGGCGCCTCCGAAGCCACAAACGAAGGTGAGGGCTCCCACAGTGTCGTGTACCAGGAGCTCGAAACGTTGCAGGAAATGTGTCGCTACATTGCTTCAGCTGTCCCACCTTTCTCAAGCAGCACGAGATTGCACCAATCAGAGGGCAGATCCGAGACAAGCGCAAGTACAGGTCGGTGCCGTGCGCCCGTAAGGCCGGAAGGAAGGAACTCGGTCTATCGTTCTCAGCCCCTTGGGACAACCCTTTTGGACACAGGATGTGTGGTGGGTGGGCAAGCTCTGTTGAGACCAGGCTCTAGGGCAGGCGGGGAGCAGGGTGGTGGTTCTGAGCGCAGGCTTGGTGGCGGGGACATGACTCGGGCAGCTTTGGGGACAGAGGTGGACCGGCTTCAGAGGCACAGCATCAGCGCGCAGGCAGTACAGTTGCGGAGGCACTCAGGTGGCCCAGTGAGGCTTAGGGGGTCCTGTTCTCCACTAGTGAGGACCAAGCTGGGGGCACATCTGGTGTGGACCAAGCTGGGGGCACATCTGGTGTGGACCAAGCTGGGGGCACATCTGGTGTGGACCAAGCTGGGGGCACATCTGGTGCGGACCAAGCTGGGGGCACATCTGGTGTGCACCAAGCTGGGGGCACATCTGGTGTGGACCAAGCTGGGGCACATCTGGTGTGGACCAACACATCTGGTGCGGAGTGGGGGCACATCTGGTGTGGACCAAGCTGGGGGCACATCTGGTGTGGACCAAGCTGGGGGCACATCTGGTGTGGACCAAGCTGGGGGCACATCTGGTGTGGACCAAGCTGGGGGCACATCTGGTGCGACCTGCTGGGGCACATCTGGTGTGCACCAAGCTGGGGGCACATCTGGTGCGGACCAAGCTGGGGGCACATCTGGTGCGGACCAAGCTGGGGGCACATCTGGTGCGGACCAAGCTGGGGGCACATCTGGTGTGGACCAAGCTGGGTGCTCTGAAAGTAAGAATCTCGATGAAGACACTCCTGCGAATAAATACAGCTGCAAATGCGGACGCCGTGCTCTCCCTAGGAACACGCGGCGGCTTCGGGTTGTCGGAGAATGCCGGTGCAAGAGAGGTCGGATAGCGGGAGGGACCGCCGAGCAGGAGGAGAGGGAAGCAGCACGAGCTCTGCAGAAGAAAAAGAATGCCGCTGAGAAGAAAATGGAGAAGCTAGAAAAAGAGATGGAGACGTTTGAGGAAAAGCAGGTGAGCGAGTTGCTGTGCTTTATGGTCTGTGCAATGCCTCAGCTCGCTGCCGGCGCCAGATTTCTTCTGGGTTCGCCTTGTGTATTTCGGTCCCCGCCCGCAGACGCGCCATGATTGCATCGCGACTCGTGCCTCATGACTCGCCACGCGCATGCGGCTCAGGAGTATAACTGCAGCCAGCTGTGAAGCGAGTGATTTGCTAGACGGTGCCAGCTGTGAAGCGGGATCATGGGTCGGGGAACATTTAAGAATTCGTGGTATATGACGAGTTCATCGAAATACGTAGTGATATCTCGCTGACAGATGTGGATAGCGAGGCCTTTTGCTGCGGCGCATCTCAGCTCGAGGCTGCAGAGAATGCTGACTAGCGCACGAGATACTGCTCGGTAGAATGGTAGGGAAGAGTAACCGGAAGCAGGCAGTGAATTGCGCCGCGTGCGCAGCATCAGCTGCCAGTTGCTATCCCGCTTAGCAGATGAGGGTTATGCGGCATCGGCGTAACATGTAGGGCACAGGCAAATGGGGACAAGGGTGGCAAGATGTATCGGGGATGAGAGATGAGGAGGCAGGCGCCAGCCTAGAGGTTCCTGCAACTAAACGTGGTCTGCTGCTGAAGAAGCAGAACAGAAGCGCAACAAACGGAGTGACTGCTTTGAACCGGGTCACAACATTGCACAGGAGGAATTGGAGGCGAGTATGATGGCCAACGGTAATGACAGTGCAAAATTGGGGGAGCTACAGGTGACCATAATGATACCTGTATCCTGCCATATGAACAGTGAAATGAAATGCACGACCAGGCTAGTGGGCTTGAGAGCACTTGCATTCTCCAAGAAGACCCTTATTCCATCAGCATGTGTATGAGGAACGCGTTCTTCCAATCAAGAGGGGTCGGGGACACACTTGTCTGAGCCGCAATGATGTGCAAGTACGTTGAGTCCTGAGGCTCATAGATATTCGACGTTGTTGATCAGGGTGAGTCTGAGGGGTTGTCCTCAGATTGAAATGGACAACATCGAAGCCAAACTGGAGGAGATTTTAGAGAACATGGATGAACTAGAACAGTTATTAGCTTCGTAGTACGTATTTGCTCATCTAGAAATGTTCATGCGGGCGGTAGGTGCCATGCAAAAAAAGGATAAGCACGGTGATAGAGGCATTGCATTTTAACCACGCATGACATACCGTGTCTGATATAAAAATCAATAACATAAATAACTGTTTCCGAGAATAATTACTAATGATTTATTCATCAGTTGGATTCGCAATGGGAAATATGAAGGGACTTCTGGCATTCCATACGTATTGCATAGTCTAACATACGATCGTACCTCTAACATTTAAAAAATAAAATCCCCAAAATTTAGGTATCCCTTTATCTTTTCGAAATAACAAGGCAGATCAATTTATCTTACCTTAGCTAATCAGCAGCTGCTGCAGCAAAGCTCAGATTGCAACGGGCGACGATGACGGAGTGCCGATCCGACGATCGCCAAACAGAAACGCCGCGGGGAAGCGCCAGCGCCGGTGTCAACCGGGCGCCCTCGCATGATGGACCATTCTACAGCAATGGAAGCAAAACGACGATGGTGTCATTACAAGCGGACCTTCGGTGCATCAGCTGAGAGCGCATGCACAAATAACGTTTATGATATTTGTCAGGCTGTATCATCCTTGGTTCCAGCGTACGGCAGTCAATCAATAGAGAGGTTCCGCAAAAAGGCATCTTTTCATAATTCGGGACCAAATCCCGGTGCCACGTCGGATTTTGTGTCGAGTCACTTCTTGGGTCCTGGCGTAATTCCAAAATGACGCCAGGGAATCTTTCAGTCTCGCAAAAAACGCGAAATCTATTTTTCGTGTGAAACAGTCCGCAGTCGCAAAGATTTCGAATGCTCTCGCGATATCGAATGTTGTAAATGGCAGCGACGGTCAATTCTCCGCAGTCTTTTGACTGCACTGCAGTAGCATGTGCACACCACATACAAACAAAAGAGCATCTTTTGGGAGCCAAAATCCGTCACATGCATGAAGCGCACGCGTGATTTTCAATTTATATAAACAATTTTCATCCGAATTCGGGAGCGATTTCCCGAATTCGGACGATTTACAGTGTTAAGAAAAAACGGAGCCCTCAGTGTTAATTTTCATTTCACGCGTAAGAATCTTTCCATAATTCGGAGCAAAATTACGCCAACGTCCGACGTGTCTCGTGAAATTGTCCACGTCACCCGTTTTTTGACCGAATTCGGCTTGCGGAACCTCTCTAATACTGGATGGTCATATATCGTCTATGTATTCTGCATCATGTCGTGCTTTAAGGGTAGGTATGCCACTTTACCGCGTGGGTTACAGCAAAGTGTCTTTCATTACAACTTCCATGTTCAAATTCGGCAATTTGTTTCACATCTTTGGCATATTTTGAAAGTTCATAATAAAGAATACACTGAACGCACATACAAAAATAGAAAAAGTAAGCTTAAGTTTACAGTGGGGACAGACATTTAATTTTAATCCAAATCTGACGTAGGCATTTCGAATAATTGGACAGTGGACGTAGAAATTTCATTTTAGTCCATATTGGGTATATGCAAATGACTTTTTGCGCGGTTTAAAGTTCGGCGGTAGACAATCGTGGGCAGCCTCTACGCCCAATCTGGATTAACTGGAAATTTCTACGACTGGCGTAGATGCCCGGTCTGATTGAAAGGAAATTTCTACGTCCAATCTTGATTTGTTTCCAATTATCTACGCCCAAACCACACAAAAGTCATTTCCCTACGCCTGATCTGGGTAGGGTGCGGTGAGTTTCGACCTAATTGATTTCATAGCATTTTCCATATTTCATATAGTCTCCAGATATATTCATATTTTGTAAAATCGTATGAACATTGTAACCTATAAGCCGATACCTCAACATAATCGACGGTTGTAAGTTTGGGGACTAGGTCATATAAAAACCATATATATGCCCAGTTCGCGCCGGGAGAAGCGTCGCGTATTAAGTCGCGGTCCGTGTCTACTATCGGATGTCTCTGAGTTTGGCACACTCGGTAAGTGCGGTGTGGTAAGCCAGGGTTGAATTTTATACAAAAGCCATACTGGCGCCATCGATGAATCATTGAAGATGATAATGACTCACATCACAATGAGGAGGAAGAAGTGGAACCCAATATAGTATGGTATATGGTATAAGACTCTTCGTGTGAACGAATTCCTTTTCTTTATACCATCGCTGGGATGCCTAACATACGTGTGCCATTTTTGTTACACTGCATATATATATTTCATGATTTGCTAACATCCTACCCAACAGGAATGCATATATAGTATATGATTATAATTATAACCAAAATATCGAAAAGGGGGTCAAGCCAAATGTCGAATGACGGGACATTTGATCCTATGGGAAGGAATCTGTGCGTGTGTTATATGTGGTTATTAACACTATGTACCAATCTCGATTATTAGGGGGTAATATGGTTTAGGGTTTTTAAGGTCAATTCTAAGATAAAATTCTAAAACCCTCATCTTCATATCTTGTGATATTGCATACCTCTGACTGCCATGTTTTCGAACCAAGGTACCTCTGACCTTTATTTGTGAGCACTGACCAAGGCAAATAACCTTACACACCTTGATCAGCAGCAGCAAATCTCAAATCACAACAGGCGACGAGGATGGAATGCGGATCCAATGTTCGCCAGACAAAAACGCCGCGGCAAACTCAGTGCTAGCGCCAGCGCCAGACAAAACCGCCAATGTCAGAGCGCCAGTGCCAGACGAACACCATCGCGGCATGATGAACGATCTTGCTGCACTTGACGCAATGCGGTAGATAGGTCCAATTAGCAGCTGGATCAGGTCCCTGGCTGGTACCAGCACCGGCTCAACCGGTTCCAGCACCGGCTCAACCGGCTCAAGCACCGGCTCAACCGGCTCAAGCACCGGCTCAACCGGCGCCGGCACCATTTCAGCCAAATCCACCGGCGCCGGCTGATCCACCGGCTGCCGGTTCATCGCCTTCTGACTCAGCTGATCCTGATCATCCGTCACCAGGAAACTCGCCCCCGCCTTCAGACAATGGTGACCCACGACACAGGCGTCTAGATGTGTTACTCTGGACTTTAGAAGGAGCCTCCTTCTGGTTGAGAAATCACCTGTCCTCTTCTTCTGCAGTGACTGTCAGCCATGGCACGGAGGCCCAATATTCTTACCGACTGCCAACCCGTGCCCGGAAGCGCCAGTCACTTCATAACCGACACAAATCGGATTTGGATGACTATGCGGCACATCGGAGTGGGCATCCAAGACCTGGCGCAGCATGGGTCAGTGCATACTCCTGTGCGTCTGACGGAGATTGAGGACAGTGACGCTTTCACTTTGGAAGTGGAGAAAACGCAAGTGGATGAAGCGCGGCGTTGCGGTGAAAGCCGTGCTGGAACTCAGCAGAGACGCCTGCCATTGTACTCATGGGTGACCATCGCGGAAAATGATGCCTTAGAGTCCGAGTTGACAGAATTTGACCCCCTTGGACTCCAAATTTGGGCAGCATTTTCATCCTCCGAGGCGTACCTGTTTCGAGGAATGGCTGCCGGCAACCAACCAACTCCCGCCACGGTACCGGCGAGACTGGGCGTCAACCGGTTTCCCTCTGGTGTTCCCAGCGCAGAAGAGTACAGATCGCCTGGAAATTCCTTGCCAGCGGCTCCGGGACTCCTGCCGGTGGACCAGCGTCTTTCTCAATTTCCAGGGCACCACGATCTTATGGGAGCGGCTTCCCCAGGCGATGTCTACCGAGAATCCAAGACAGTGGCTGATGTGCTCAAGCTGATCAGAGACATTCCTATGTACCCCTCCTCCGCTGAACTAATCACCACTGACGCGGATATTGCCGCGCTTCCACCTTTTTCTGAAGCGCTGGTCAATTTTCTGTCAATGGGCGTAGTCACCTTCGCCCTGGGTCGCATGAGTGCTTATCGCCTAGACCTGGCCATGATCACCATGCCGGAGATCTTGAAGGAAGTGGCGCAGCGCAAACTACAGCCGCGATCCCTGACTTTTCTCAAGCAAGGCGGTATGTTGAACTCGGAGGCCTGGAACCGGCGTTACGCCACTTTGGCGCATTTCCTGGCCGACGTGGCCAGGAGCGTGCTGGATGACATCGCGCTGGTAGGACTAGCGGGGACCGTGATGCGCATGGCGCAGCGACGAGAAGAGACTGCGCGTTTGTTTGCCACTCGTCTGGTATCCTGGCACGAGGTAGTGCAGTTATTGGCCGACGCCATGCCCAACTGCCACGCCATCAGTCAGCAGCAGCTATTATATCAGTTCTGGTCTGGACTGCGACTGAAGCAAGCTGTGATGGATCGCCTTATTGAGGATCGGTTGGATCTGCAAAGTCCAGCGGGATGGGAAAGCAATCATCCCGGATCCACTGCGCTGCAGCATATCATCACTGTGGTCACCAAACTGGAGCGCAGTGAAGCTCTGACTGCAGCGCGAACCTCTCCCGCCTCTGCACCTGCGAACCGAAGTCCTGCCTGGAGGAATGGTCGCTCGTCCTCAAGACTTACAGTAGATCGCGGTCTATAAGAAAATGTATCTACAAGAAAACAGCCGCTATTTTTTCACCGAAATTTTAAGAAAATCGTTATACTGCGGCCGCTAGGTTTCTTATATACTGCATGATTGAGGATGATCAAAATAAGAAAACACCACGCTAACCGAATGGCCCGATTAAGAAATTTGTTAGGATTAAGAACAAAATCTCGAACCCCGTTAATTAATATTTCTATTATCACATTATAGTTATATCGCACTTCAGTATTTAGGGGTTTAACCAAGGCACTTACTGTAATCGGTTTGGGCTTTATTTGGGGATAGGTCATCGACTGATATAGGTCATACGTATTGGCTTTGGCAGTAGTGTACAACGAATACACTGCCCAATCAAGTTATTTTACTCAGTGCTAGTATCTTAATACGACTGTGTCGAAATTGCATGCATTCTGTTAACATACTGAGAGCTCTATTACCATATGATGCGTGTCAAACACAAGAGACAAACGTGCTGTACACGTGCACAATAATTCTTCTACTTAACGTTCTCAAAGGCCACCCACGATCCATCAGCCATCTGCCCTACTTCACTTGCGCCTTCCACAACGCCACCTACATACCTCTACTGAGAGAGGCAATGGCTTGCCTCACGGTCGCCGACCCCATAGTACACCTTGAAGTTGAAACCACCATCATTCCTGGGTAGCTTCCTCTTCACTCTGCCAAGTTGCCAGCCACGCGCAACCCACTTGAACAAGATTGCCGTTTTCACAAGCTTCTTATCCAGCGCCGGCATAGTGCGCACCACACGCATACCTGCAGAGACGAAGAAAGCTGTAAGCTCTTCCTCGCCACTGCCACTAGCCATATCGTCGTCATGGTCGGAGTCCAAACCTGCATCTGCACTGTCATTGTCTATCTGTTATTTGCTGACACGCTATATTCCGACTGGGTGAATAGCTTCCCCTTTTCTCTCTTGAAATCTATGTCATTGATCACCCCCTCATCCAACAAACCTTTGAGTAATTTTGCAGTCGCGAATTTTCGTTCATCCATGTTTGACGGTGACCTCGTTGAACTCACGATACCGTACACCACGATATAATGTAAGACTGGCGGAGATACAACAACTGAACAATTTTAACGGGTCTGTGGAAATAAGAAAAAACATGCTAACATTTTTGGGAGCACGAATCTCGATTTCTCATCGAATAATAAGAAACGCCAACGCTAAGCTGCTGTCAACATGACTGAACTCTACGATTAAGAAGATATGGCCGCTAACTGACACGCAATCGAGACACCTCGAATAAGAAATCGAGCTCGCTAGGGACCCAAAATCGGGACCGTCGGATTAAGAAACTAGCCCCTACCGAAAATTTGCCTTTTTCTTATAGACCGCGATCTACTGTAACGCCGTGCAGGACGCTGGGGAGGAAGGCGCTACTGACCTCGACCCCGCAGACCTTAGAGTGCAACACGCCGTGCCTCCCAGCCCGGCGGGATTGACTAGGCCGCCACGCCGATGCTACGTCTGCAACTCTGACTCCCATTTATGGGCTAACTGTCCCGACGAGGCCAAGAAACGAGCCTGGATTGCTGACGCCCCAGCTCGTTTGGCACGCCGCCGCGCTGCGAACGAATCTCATATCGCAGCGCTGGAGACAGAATGGGAGGATTTGGAAGATGAAGCAGAAGCGCTGGAGTATTTTCAGAACGAGGAATCGGCCGCAGCGTCCTCCTCGGGTCAGCAATCTGCGGAGGAGGAGGACTAAGCGTCCTCCCGCCGGCGGGACGCCGGCGACAGGGCGGTATGGGTAACCGCCCCTGGGCAAGAAGTACAGCCTTCGCCCACAACCGGGGGAATATTCAGAAGGATCCTACGCCACCCCCCAACCCTCTGACTGCTCGAGGGTATGGATTCACCTGGTCTGTCGATCAGAGGCGACAACGCCCGAACGCCGTCTCGACAGAACCAGAACCCTACGGGATGAACCCTCGTTAACCAGAACCGCTGTTTATACAGCGAACCTTTCCACTGAGCAGGGCCGGCGAGAACATCACTTAATGTCCCGGCGCCATCAGCGGTCGCCACGAAGATCGCCCCCTTCGTCGCCTGAGCGCTTCAAGCCTCCCGTTATGTTCAGTGTGGATCGCTCCCTTGGAACTGGTAACCGCCGTCAAACTCCACGACGCGAGCGTGGCGAAACGCCCCGCGTTGAACCCCCAGACCGTAGGGATGACCCTAACCCTAACCCTAACCCTAACCCTAACCCTAACCCTGAGACATCAGTACTGGCAGCACTGGATGAGGATGATGGTCAAGAAGAGGATACTCAGTGGACCTTCAACCCCCTCAACACCCCCTGGCGTGAAGCTCCTCGGCCGCGGGTACCGAGAAAGGCTCCGGTGGAGCGTATGCGAGCTTTGCGGCAGCGGCTGCAAGATGTAACGCTGCCCGCGGTTTCACACCCTCTGGACGACAGTGGGGAGGAAGGGGATGGAACTTCAAAAACTGGTCCAGCTTCAGAACCCCCACCTTTTAAACTTCGACCTGAGGTGTTCCCTTCGACGTCTCGACCAGCAGCGTGTCCAGCCTTGGCAGAGAGGGCGTCAGCCTCAAGCGCAGAGCGCCCTACGAGCGCAGCGCGCAAGCGCACTGGGAAACCTCGCAGCAGAACCCCGAAGACTGTACGAGAACGACTGCAGCATGAGGCAGAGGTTACGAGGTTGGGAGAGGAATCACCGGGACTTCGAGCAGAGTCACTGGCGGATCGCACGCGAGCTTGGAGAGAGATGACGCACCCGGAGCACATGGCCGCAGCAGCGCTGGTAAAGGAGAATGAGAAATGGAGAGATGCATGGGTGCCAGAAGGGTGGCGCAGATACCGCCGCCGCTGGTACAGATGGCATGGGAAGGTCACCCCTGACCTGACGATAACCGAAGGAGCAGTTCAGCTATCTCTGGAGACCGAGTGCGGTACTATTCCAGGTTCTGGTGGAGATGTGGGAATTCCAGACGCCTGGTGCAGCCTATACCGGGTGCACCAATGGAACCAGCGAGAAAGGGAAGCTGCGGAGGAGGCCGCTCACCTGGCCCTACCATCGACAGCAAATGGCGATCAACCCTACCTGGACTCAGCGGAACCATCAGATGCGAATCCAGAGGCAACTCTGGATTTGACCCTATCTCCATCCAGTTCTCAGCCCGCAACTTCTGGGGACATTTCAGACCTCGAGGACTCCCAGCGGTCGCTCAACTTCACGCAGCAGTTGATGGAGCGACAGTTGGCCGCCGCCAGATCAGAGAACAACCAAAGTGTGCTGACAACGGTGACAGAAGGAGTGGAGCCGACTCCCCTGAAACCCATCCAGGAGGAAACCCACCTGGAACTGCTACTGGCCATTCAGAAACAGCAACGCCACCGTCTGCGGCCGATTCTGGAAGGTAATGAAGCAGTGGCAGCACCAGCGAACGTCACCAACGCCCAGGCTGCACCGCGGGAAGAAGAACCCACCTCTTTCACTCAAAATTCCGAACCAGAAGATAGCTCTGGGGAGGAAGAGGAGGAGGAGATTGCCCGCCAGCCTCTTCGCTCTTACCCTCTAGAAAGCCGCACGCAGAGCCGCGCCAGACGACGCGCTCAAGGACAGCAGCGGCGCGCTAAGGAGCGGCAGCTACAAGCAGATCGCGACCTGGAGGGTGGGTGGTACTTTGGTCCAGATCCTCTTTCTCAGCCTGCACCACCTCGCACAAGACCTATCCGGTCTAAGCAGCGCGTACCTTTGCATCACCCAGTGCGAGCAGCCATCTGTGCACATCTGCGACGCGATGGTCAAGTAATGTGGAACCAGGACAGCCAGCTGACTGCGGTTCGGGACAAAGAGGGAACGCTGCTATTGGTGTTCTGGGCCTTGCTGAAGGGACAGCGAGTGCGCGTGCTGGTGGATTCTGGTGCCTCGGATGAATTCATCTCCAGTGAGTGCGTCAAGAGATTGAACCTCACGGTTCGCGCTAATGGGACGCCGCTGAACGTTACCCTCGCGGATGGGTCAGTGCAGACCTCTGCGCAAGTCGCTTACGGCAAGCTGACAGCGGAGACTTCAGAAGGGACTTACTCCGAGGTCATCAAGATGCGAGTACTTCCTCTGGGCATCAAGGTGGACATTGTACTCGGAGGAAGGTGGTTGAGACACCTCTCGCCGGTCACGCTGGACTATGATGGGTGGGGATCAGTCAAGTTTCGTCATCATGGCAAATCTGTGCGGATACGGGGATGTTCGCCGGGGCGTAGCTCCACGCGCAAAGGCGAGAGAACCGCCATGGCTCTGGAACCGATGGTAATGTTATCAGCGGCCCAAGCGACCAAGGAGATCAAAGCCTATCGGCGCAGATACGCGGGAATGGACAGCGCCGCGACACCCCACGACATCTTAGTGGCCTATGCGACACCTTTGGTAGGGACTTCGATGTTATCAGCGGTGGCCACCAGTGAGAATTTGGAGGACCCTTCCATCTCCCCAGAATGGAGAAAGAAGTTTCAAAAGCTGATCGAGTCCTTTTCACCTCGAGTAATTCGCGAAGCGCTGCCCAACTTTGACGCCCTGCGAAAAGATGAAGTGGCCCATGTGAGACTGCAAGAGGGCTGGAATGGCATCGCGCCCGCTAAGAGACCCTATAAGATGTCCATGGTGGAGCTGACTCAACTGCGGGAACGCCTGGATGAACTCCTGAGCAAGGGCTACATCAGGCCTTCCTCAAGTCCGTTCGCTGCACCAGTGCTGATGGTTCCCAAGCCTGGGAAACCTGAAGTACTCAGAATGGTCTGCGACTTACGAGCCATCAACAGCCTGACCGTCAAGGACAAACATCCACTTCCCGACATTCAGCAGTTGTTCGACTCCATGCACGGGGCCAAGTACTTCTCCTCCTTCGATGCAGTCGATGGATTCTGGCAGATGGCCATGGCGCGTGAGAATGTGGAAAAGACTGCGTTCACTTCCCCCTATGGCTCGTATGAGTGGTTGGTGATGCCCATGGGGTTGACCAACAGTCCTTCCTGCTATCAGCGACGCATGCAGCGCGCTCTGGGACATCTTCCTTTCGTAAGAATATTCCTGGACGACTGCATCCTCTTCAGCAACACCTTGGAGGAGCATCTTTCCCATCTCCAGCAATTTCTCGAAGTCTGTGAGAACCAGGGCATCTACCTCAAGGAGTCTAAGTGTCAACTACTGCAGACCCAGATACGCTTTCTGGGGCACGTTATCTCACGTGAAGGAAGTCAACCTCAACATGACAAGCTGGCCGCCATCAGGGACTGGCCCGCTCTGGAAAACGCCACGCATGTGCGCCAATTTTTGGGGTTAGATGGCTACTACCGACGGTACATGCTGGGCTTCTCCGAAGTAGCACAACCTTTGACCCAGCTCACTAAAGGGGATGTCGCTTGGCTATGGGGACCCATGCAGCGTTGGGCCTTCGAGGAAATTAAGAAGGCGCTATGTTCTTCCCCCACTCTGGCGCTACCCGATATGAAAGCGGCGGCTGAAGGACGGCATCCTTTCGTGGTACAAACTGACGCCAGTGGAGTGGCGCTGGGGGGAGTACTGATGCAAGACGTGGGAAATGGATTGCAACCTATCGCCTTTGAGAGCAGACAGTTTAATGGAGCCGAGCAGAACTACCATGCTGGCGAAAGAGAACTCTGCGCTCTCCATCACTGCACTACGCAAACTTGGAGACACTACCTCATCTGGACCGAGTTTCAATTGCAGGGTGACCATAAGCCCCTAGTCTGGTTAATGGCACCTGGACAACCTCTCAGCCGACGCCAAGCCCGATGGTACATGGATCTAGTGGAGGTAGGGGTACCCGAGATGGAGTACATCCCTGGGGCGCTACTCTGGGTTCCAGACGCTCTGTCCAGGCGACCCGACTACAAGGAAATCTCCGCGAGAGAAGGACTGGTAGAAGCGGGCTTTGTGCACCCGGTTACTGGGAAACCGCAGCGACCTCCCTCGGCCGCGAACACCGTCAGCAAGTTCAGACCTGCGGCTGGTGTGCCCGGAGGCACAGCGTGAGCCGATATGCCTATGCGTATGTATGTGTGTCATCGGGAGTAATCTGGGGTTGGCACGATGACAGTGAAATTGGGCTTGAAATCACGATGAGAATGAGTACCAGATGTCCGGGGTATGACAGTATGACACTATGACACTATGGCACTATGACATTATGACACTATAGTAGTATGACAGTACTGTGGGGGGTGTCATCGTGGCACTCAGTCAGACCCTCGAAGAATGGTCAGATTCGCATCGGGGTCGGAAAAACAATGAAATCGAATATCAGATGTCAGGGCTATGACATTATGACAGTATGACAGTATGACACTATGACACTATGATCGTACAGTAGTATGACAGTACTGTGTGGCAGTCATCGTGTCAGTCTGTCGACATAGCATCTGAATCGAGAATGACGAATCGGAATTAGAAATGAGATCGGATCGGGAATTGAACGTTGAGCCGAAGTGTGACATCGGCTGCCGAGTGGTTGACCCTGCAACCTGAGTGACGAGTGAATAAGTGGAGCACTTGAGAAGTGTTTAGCCTTCAGAACTCGGAACCGAATTATCGTTTGTACCTCAATCTGGCCCTGATCCAGTATATTATAAAATCCGAATTGTGTACCTTTGCACGTTCAATCAAAAACATCATTCCGAGCATCTGTCGTACTGCCCACGGGCACAGCTGGTAAAGAGTCTCGCCAAGGACGAGCTCCACTGGGAGTGGTAGATCCCAACAAGTTGAAGGAACGCAAGTCCAACAGCGCCAAGACCAAAGATCCTGACCCAGTCCTCGCGTACAGTGGGGCTCTCACCTGGATGGACTCCCCTCAACTCTGGCTGGACGCACTACATACCTTGCAGCTGGCCGAAACAGGGTACGAGGAAGCAACTCTGGCAGTTCAGACGCGCTCTGGCAAACTGACAGCTTCCTCGCCCCCTTCTCCCAGGAAGACCCCTGCTGATAACTCAGCGACGCCGAAGTGCAGCGAGGCCTCCACCAGACTCCTGGAGCCCAGCGACCGACAGGACTGGAAGTTCCGGGCGGACATGTTCGATTTCTTGAGTCAAGAATATGGACCTTTCGAGGTGGACGCCTGTTGCGACTTGGGAGGAAAGAATCGTCAGGTTAATCGCTACTGGACGGACTGCCTGAAGGAAAACTGGCGAGGGTTGAACGTCTGGTGCAATCCTCCCTTCTCCTCCAACCATTTGACCATTGAGGCCGTACTGAGGAATATGTGGAAGAATGGCGTCTGGACCCGGAGAAGAATACTTCGGCTCTTTTTGTCCTTCCTGATTTTCAGTCTCGCATGCCCCAGTGGCGGCAGTTGTTCAGATCTGCGGGAATGAGAGTGGAGTACATTATACCCACGCATGACGCTCAAGGAGAACCTGTGCAGATGTTCGCTGCTCCGGACGGAGCCCTTCTGGATCTTCCTTGGCCTCTGTTAGTGGTGTACGCCCCGCCAGCTCGACAGCGTGTCAAGCGGGAAAGGAAGACGAGTTCACCTCCTCCTATCGTGCGTACTGGAGAAGCGGCCAGCGTTCGAGACCTGCGTCAACAGATATCAGGAGGCCAGTTTCTCAAAGCGTTGCAAGCGGAATATGGGCGACCTGGTCCACTACAGACTTTGAGGAAGGAAATCCAAGAAGCTCCGCATCAACGCACTCGTGACTTCTGCGTGGTGGGAAATGTGTTGTGGAGGGTGAGCGCTGGACGCTATCAGTTGGTACTGGGAGAAGATTCACCGCTTCGCGAGGTAGTGCTGCAAGAAGCGCATGCATCTGTTTCAGCTGGACACGCGGGCAGGGACAAAACTCTGGAACGAGTACTGCGACGCTTCTGGTGGAAAGGAGCGGCGGAAGATGTGGGACGCTGGCTTTCATCTTGCGCTATCTGTCAAGCAGTGCGACCGAGAAATTCCTACCCGGATGGATTGCTGAACCCCCACACTATTCCTACGCGACTATGGCAAGTGGTCAGTGTGGACTTTGTCACCGGACTCCCAGTCACGGCGCGGAATCGCGATGCCTTTGCTACTTTCACTTGTAAGCTCAGCAAAATGGTTCACATTATCCCATTGAACTTCCAGGACAGCTCCGCTGAGGTTATAGCCCGAATCTACTTTGACCACATCTGGAAACTACATGGCACTCCTATGAAGATTGTCTCCGACCGGGACCCTCGTTTTCAGGATACTATGTGGAAGGAGTTGATGAGACTTATGGGAACCAAAGTGGCCTCCACTACGCCTTACAACCCTCGTTCGGACGGACAAGCTGAACATACCAACCGCGTAGTAGAAGACATGCTACGGTCTTTCGTAGGCAGCAATCCGGAGGACTGGGACTTGTGGTGTGCTAACGTAGAGTTCGCCATAAACGATACGCGGAGCGATGTAACTGGCTTTACCCCGTTTGAGTTGGTTTTGGGGCACTCTCCTATGTCGCAGCTGGACCTGTTCCTGCAAGCGGCTGCAGGACAACACTCCAAGCGTAAGGGTGGAGAAGGTACCGCACACGAGATGGCTAGTAAATTCGCGGCTCAACTGGAGGACGCCCGCACTAAGCTGGAACTGGCGCAGCAACGCCAGCGACATCAGTTTGACCAGCGTCACACCGCCAAATCCTTTCAGTTGGTGTTCGGTTGTGAGGACTGAACCAGTCTCACAAGGGTGCAAGTAACACTTACAGGGAATATGGTACTGGGACCATAGGTTGATATCGGAATACTTTGTATACTGTCGGATATTTCTTTATACTTAGATGAACTTTCACTGTTTGAAGTTACAAGACACCAGAGGTCAGTGCCAATGTGTAACTAATTCAAAAACTGACATGAGAGCTTGTTCAGCTCTTTAAGTAGTAACATGTCGACTCGAATTCCCTCAGATCTCATCCGAATTCGACAGTCACAGTGCTCAGTCACTTCATGTTCACATATCCTATGACAGGTCTTGTCATTTGGCCCTTGGGCTGCAGCTGCCAGTCATACAATGATCTCTGCTCTGAATTACTGAATAGTCATAGATCTGATGATGTGGCAAGAACTGGGGCTCTCCTGGTTTCCCTCCAGTTTTGTGTGGCTGTTTGGATATGAAATGGTTCCCACCATTTCTGGGATGGTTTCCCACCAATTCTCTCAACCTTCAAAACTCACTTTCGGGTCAGGCATTTCTGTCAGTCATTTCTGTCAGACCTCTCGTCATCTGGTCATATAAATGCCTGTCATTGGTGACTGTCATAGTACCCGTCACTCGCCATTCTGACACGTCGTCATTCTGTCTCGTGACTTGGTTTCTCATGGACTGACGGTTGAAGCTTGAGCTTCTTCGCAGTCTCTAGGGATGTGAAACTGGAGGAGGCCCCACCCAGTATCGATGAGAACCTTCACTCGCACCTTACCAATCCATGCCCAGAAAATCATGAGTGTGGGCCCTGACGCGTCCATGGCAGCTAGCACATGTTCGTCCAGCCATTCTCCCCAGCGTCCCGCCCCCGCGTCTACGCCTATATCAGGCCTAATGCTGGCCAGTTTGTGCAAACCTGGCTCCACTTCCTGCGGGTTCAGTTCTTCGTCAGAGTTGTCGTCAGGTAGGTGGTAAGTGCCGGCCTCCGCTATCAGGGCAGTCCAGCGGGCAGACCTGGTGATGGAGTCTTCCGGCACTGGATCATCTGGCCAGGGTGCTGGTCTGGCGGCTGCCGTTTCCCTGCTCGCCTTCACCATCTTCCTCAGGTGCTCTATGCGGCCCTTCACCTGTACCATGACACTCCTGACTCTGTGCTGATGCACCTCTGCTTCCCGCCGCCTGCTCGTCAGTGTCCTGGCTGCCTCCCACGCTGCTGGTTTGTCACGTTGCACTCGCTGTTGTGCTCGCGACAGTGGCGGCGGTTTGGCGCGGTCTAGCCGTCGTCTCAGCGCGCGTCCGAAGAGTTGCCGGGGCGTCGCCTCCTCTCTGAACCTTACCCGTCTAGCACCTGATGGCTGCAACGCACGTTGATACACACCTTTGATACAAGGGTGTCCCTGGCTCCCTCGCCCAAACAGGGGGAATCTGATCTGTACCTCTGTGGGGGTGGATGCTTGTGCTGGTGGTACTTCTGGTTCAGCCTCGCTCGGAGCCACCACTGTGACCGGGTGGGATCTCTACCTTCAGCTTCAGCCACCTCACCGCTCGCTTCATCTTCTCAGTCGCCTTCTGAGCCGGTCCCGGACCATACCTCATCCGGTGATCTTCCCTGAAATGGGTGTTCCACCGGTAGGGCTGGCTGTGTCGCCCCCTCGCAGACGACCCCTCCTCCAGAGGCCTGGTCCCGCTCCTGTCGGCCTCAGCAAGGGGCGGAGTACTCCCCCTGCTGGCTCCGGGACCTATGCATTGCGACCGGGAGAGGAACTGGCCCCCGCGGCCTCTCCCTCGCCAAAATCTGAACCCCTCTCCTGCGCGATGACTGCGAACGTCTCCTCCATAAGTTCCGGGCTTGCGCCAGAGTCCTCCAGGGTCTCGAACGCCTCATCCCAGATGCACTTCACCCATGCGGCTTTCTTCTGCTGGTCGTGCTGCTGCGGGCAGTCCCTCGCCAAGTGCTCCTTAGATTTGCACTTCCTACAACCAGTGTACGTGGACGATCCAGGCAGCTGCCTGCCATCCACCTCTGCTGGCGCTGTCGGTAGAGCGTAGCACTGCTCCACGTGCTCATCGAGGCACTCAACCAGCGCAGCCACTGGAAAGGGGGACTGGTCCCTGGCTGCCTTCAGTCCCACCGGGTCCCGACGCTCCTCCAATGTCGCCTGCTCCACGTATATGCGAAGCAGTTCCGCCTCCCACCCAGCTGGTCCAGTTGACTGATGGAAGTCCACCTTGCCCAACAGCTCCTTATGAACTCTCGCGTGCAACTCTGGTGTCAGTCCACTGAGGAAGATGCCGGGTAATGAGGCTCTGCTGACTGGACCGGTGACTCCGTGTTTATGCAGGGACTCCATCAGCTCAAACGCTTCCATTAGAGCGTGGTGGAAGGTCCGCGCGTTCCTTCCTGCGTTCCTGCCAGAGGCCTGCCGAGACCGTGACAACATGCTGGGCAGAATGCTAAGGTGAGCGTCGCTGATGCAAGATCGAGCGAGGGTACCGATCAGATCGTCCAGCGTATTCATCTGACCGGTCAGAACCTTCTGGTTTAGCAACCCTTGGACTGATCCTTCCACCCTATCTCTGATGATCAAACACAATTCTTCAGAGACAGTGGTGACCGTGGCTTCACTTCCCTCGTCGTCCTCGTTCATCTTCTTCGTGGCCAGCGCCCTCTTCACCTGCGGCTCCTCGAAGTAATCTTGCAGCTCCCTCATCAAAAGTTTTAACGGCTGCAGCAGATGACCAGATGACTTCTCACCCGTTGTCTGGTCTAGAGGACACGTGTACGTAGTGATGCGCTCCCTTAGCTTCCGTAAAGTACTCAGGAGTCTGTCCTCTGCCTCCAGCTTCTTCAGCCGTGTCTGCTCCAATCGTGCTGGATCGGTCTCTGACCGTAGTGGGGGTTCACGTTCCTGCTCGGACGCGTCTCTGCGAGGCGGGGGTCCACGTTCCTGCTCGGGTGCGTCTCTGCGGGGCGGAGGGTCTGGATCTGGCGGGGGCTGCTGATCGCTAGTACTCCGCGGCTGAGATTGTGGCGTTGTCACATCGGGCGTGGGAATGATGGGCAGCTGAGCTAAGGCTCCTGTCCAGGGGGGTTTGGTGCACTCCTGACAAAGAGGCACCTGCACACAGGTCCGGTTGGAACCCAGCATCACATCCCAGATTAATCCAGGGGTGACCCGGATCTGGCCCTCGGGCGATCGCAGTAAGCGACCACACCGGACACACCCTGCGCCTTCGGGTACCGTGTGACCTGTGTCGCTTATGAGCTGCATCACTGGACTGGGCAGGGTCTCGCGAACTCTATGGTTCTTTGCGTGCCCATAACTCACAGCTAAGTTGGAATACTTTGCTGCAATGGCGGTAGCTTCTTCCACCCCCGAGTTGTGCACCCTCACGTGGTCCCGGATACCTTGTTCCACAGTGATAGGAACTGAGGGGTATCTCCACTCCTCCAAGGCTGCTGTCTCCGAGCCCGAAGGTTGTGCTGAGGATACTGAACTCGACACTCACCCCTCCTGTCCCCGAGGTCTGCGCTGTGCTGGCTCCAGAGTGGTTATGCACCGCCAACTGCCATGCCTCATCCTCACTCAGCGTTGGATGTAAGGCTTTGGTGTGTTCGTACCACACCAAGTCTGTGTCCTTCGGTGTGGGGGAACGCACTGGCAACGGGTGAGGGGTACTCCTCTCCTGCAGCACTGTCCTCTGGGCAGCCATCATAGCTTCCCACCCCTCTTGCTCCCAGTGCACGTCTTCTCCTGCAGCCTTCGCACTGGCTATAGCCCGCTGTCTCTCCGCAGGCAGACACTCGAAGGCCTGGTCTCTAAGAGCCTTGTCCTTCAGCAGGGTTTTTACCGCCATCTCTGGCGTCAGGGAGTGGTTCTCCTCAGCCGCTACAGCAGCCCTAGCCTTTCCCTTCTCCTCAGCTGTGAACTTGCTTCGCTTCTTGGGCTTCTTGGACTTCTTCTTCTTCTTCTTTTTCTTCTTCTTCTTCTTGAATCTTCGCCGCCCTCTGCTCCGCTCTCCACTGTCGTCACTGCTGCTGCTGCGGTATCTGCGCTCTCGCTCTGGTGATACTGATTTTTCACTGAGCGACGATTCGCTACCGCTGCTGCTGCTGGGGTCATCCTCAGGGAATCCTCGCTGGGCTGACTGGCTGTTGCTGGGTGCTGCCACCAATGATGCTGACTGATCTGACGGAACCACAGGGAGCACAGCAAACCTGTTGCTCTGAGCTTGGTGCTCATCTCGTCGGTTCAGAGGTCGTGCTCGTCCGAAGTTAATTCCCGCGAAGAACTTAACGGGAATTCCTCCTTCGTGTCTGAGAGCTCCATGTCTCAACATGCGAGCGTACTCCCTCGAGCTCACTTGGTCCTTCAAGTCCTGCAGATTTGTCACAGTGGCTGCGTACAACTGCAAACGGCCAGGCTGGGTACGTGGTTCATTATTAAACCAACGTACGAGGGTTTCTCTCTCCTTCCTGGTAGCTGCCACCAACTGCAGCCTAACTGGGGTACTCTGCTGAGATCCAGCGCTCTCCCCACTATGGTCGCTCCAGAAGGAATTGTCATCCTCAGTCCACTTCAGCACCCTCACCTTCTGATCTGGCCCTTTCCTGCTATGAACTCTACCGAGAACATCCTGCTCAGACAATCTTCCTGGGCCTTTATGCTGGTGTCTGGTCGAAGATCGGGATGGCGTACTGGCTGCAGGTGCTGAGGTTGAGCCGCTGACGGGTGCAACTGGGTCCGGGTTGTGAACTGGCAAGTCCGCAGGCTGTAACCCGTGTGTCTCTCTCAGCTGTCTGACCGAACGTACTCCTGCTTGCAGTTGCGACCCATGAGCCTCCAATGCAGTCACTAAGCCTGGACTGACTAGGTCACCTGACGCTGGCATCGGTGCTGGAGGGTTACCGGGTGCTGGCAGCTGGGGAAATACATCAGCGTAGCTGAGCTGAGCAGCGCTCGTGTGAACCGCTGGAACGACACCCACATGGACTACCGGGGCAGCGCTTGCCAAGGTTGCTGGGGCAGCGCTTGCGTGAGCGGCTGAGGCGGCGCTCGCGTGAGCCGCTGGGGCAGCGCCTGCGTGGGCCGCTGGGACCGCGCCTGCGTGCGCAGTCGGGGTAGCGCCTGCGTGGGCTGCTGGGGCAACGCCTGCGTGAGCTGCTGGGGCGACGCTTGCGTGAGCCGCTGGGGCAGCGCCTGCGTGGGTCGCTGGGACCGCGCCTGCGTGCGCAGTCGGGGTAGCGCCTGCGTGGACTGCTGGGGCAGCGCCTGCGTGAGCGGCTGGGGCGACGCTTGCGTGAGCCGCTGGGGCAGCGCCTGCGTGGGCCGCTGGGACCGCACCTGCGTGGGCGGCTGGGGCGGCGCTTGCGTGGGCCGCTGGGACGGCGCCTGCCTGAGCAGCTGGGGCAGCGCCTGAGAGGGCTGCTGGGGCAGTGCCTGCGTGGGCCGTTGGGGCAGCGCCTGCTCGGGCGGCTGAGGCAGCACCTGCGATGGCTCTACTGCGCTGAATCAGCAGCTCTGTGCGCTCCGATAACCTCCTGGTTCGTTCTGCGCGTCCCTCGCTGGCTGCTGCTGCTGCTGGCTGCTGCTGGACCCCCCTGGCGTTGCTACCGCTACGCTGGCCCCTGTCGCTGGTGTCGCAGAATTTTGGCCAGGGCCTCCGGCGGCCCCTGTTGCCATGGGGACCCGATCCCCCGTCGTCGGGCAAGACACCGCTGCGCTGGCCCCTGTCGCTGTCGTTGCAGAAAATTGGCCAGGGCCTCCGGCGGCCCCTGTTGCCATGGGGACCCGATCCCCCATCGTCGGGCAAGACACCGCTGCGCTGGCCCCTGTCACTGACGTCGCAGAAAATTGGCCAGGGCCTCCGGCGGCCCTTGTTGCCATGGGGACCCGATCCCCCATCGTCGGGCAAGACACCGCTGCGCTGGCCTCTGTCACTGACGTCGCAGAAAATTGGCCAGGGCCTCCGGCGGCCCCTGTTGCCATGGGGACCCGATCCCCCATCGTCGGGCAAGACACCGCATCGCTGGCCTCTGTTACTGACGTCGCAGAAAATTGGCCAGGGCCTCCGGCGGCCCCTGTTGCCATGGGGACCCAATCCCCCATCTTTGGGCAAGAAGTGGTAGGCGCAGGTCCCGAAGTCAATAACGCAGACAAAATCGCTGGGTCAGGAGCACCGCCCTGCGTAACGTCAGTAAAGAACACTGCAGGAGATACTGTGCAGGAACCAGCGCTGAGCTGTGAAGCCAGCGGCAAGGGTCCTACTGGCGTTGGTTCTCCTCCCCCCCCCTCAGGGCTGGTAGATCCTGCAGGGTTGACAGGGCCCGGGTGCAAGGGTGCCTGTCCAGAAGCAGCAAGGAAAGCAGGTGTAGAGGAAGGCTGCACCGGTTCAGGTGTGAAGGCACCGAAGGGAACCGGTGACACGGGTCTCACTGCAACGGAAGCAACCGGCACCTGCGTTTGCCATAGCGATCTCGGCTGCAGTTGGTGCTGGTGCGGTTGCTGTTGCTGCCAAAGCAGTTGTCGTTGCAGTTCCAGTTGCTGCCGGTGCACGAATTGCTGAAACTCCAGCTGCTGCGACGTTTGCGGTTGCAATTGCGACTGGCTCACAAATTGCTGTTGTGGAAAAATCTGCTGTTGCGGCGTCTGCGGGTGCAATTGCGGCTGGCTCACAAATTGCTGTTGTTGAAAATTCTGCTGCTGCGGTGTCATCATTAACCCGGCGTCGAAAGCAGCACCCGGAGGGTACGCAGCAAATTGTCCGCTGTAGTCGTACGGAAACGGCGGAAAGCCAGCTGTGTGTTGTACGGCAGACGGCGGGACCCCGAAGTGGGCGCCCAATTCCGACACTGCTGGCCCGAAAGACGTCACTGGTCGCGGAGATACGCTCGCACCAGTGACGGGCTGTTGTGCTCCGTAGTCATTCGAAGTGTTCATCATCATTACGGTACGGCAGACGCGTTTTGGCGATATTTTCGGCTAAAATATGTTTAATCACCGGTACAAACCGCCGGCAAAAATAAATCCTGCGGAAAGGTTGTCCAGAAAAGAAGATTTCTTCCGTAACAAAACGCAGCTGCTGTCGATTACGCTCTCAGCCTTGCGCACGGAAACGGCAGCAAGGAGGAGGCGTCGGTAGTCGTTAATTTCCGTACGATTTCGCCACCAGGGGGCAAATTGCGCAGGAAGATCACCGCACGAGGAGAAGGGCACCAAAATACGGTGCTGAGCTTGTAGTTCAAGTACTGTCGTACGGTGTCTGTCGTTTCAAGAATTGTCAAAACTTGCCCAGCGAGAATTTGCCGATTTAAACTGAAATTTCACCGGTTTGCGGAAAGGTCGCTGGAGAAATTCACACGCTGGTACGAGACAATTTCTGAAGGCGTGCAGTCGTCATCATTATGCGGGAACAAGTCGAGATAATTAACAGATATGTAGTGTTCTTATGAGAACAAGTCGTGCTTTGGTTGAGGCACGATTCCTTCGCCCAAAGGCGGAAAATTCAGGCTAAAATTGTGTTTGTACAACGCGTTGTGGAACGCAGATACTAACGGAAGTCGTGAACCACGACCACGCTGATACCAGTTGTTCGGTTGTGAGGACTGAACCAGTCTCACAAGGGTGCAAGTAACACTTACAGGGAATATGGTACTGGGACCATAGGTTGATATCGGAATACTTTGTATACTGTCGGATATTTCTTTATACTTAGGTGAACTTTCACTGTTTGAAGTTACAAGACACCAGAGGTCAGTGCCAATGTGTAACTAATTCAAAAACTGACATGAGAGCTTGTTCAGCTCTTTAAGTAGTAACATGTCGACTCGAATTCCCTCAGATCTCATCCGAATTCGACAGTCACAGTGTTCAGTCACTTCATGTTCACATATCCTATGACAGGTCTTGTCATTTGGCCCTTGGGCTGCAGCTGCCAGTCATACAATGATCTCTGCTCTGAATTACTGAATAGTCATAGATCTGATGATGTGGCAAGAACTGGGGCTCTCCTGGTTTCCCTCCAGTTTTGTGTGGCTGTTTGGATATGAAATGGTTCCCACCATTTCTGGGATGGTTTCCCACCAATTCTCTCAACCTTCAAAACTCACTTTCGGGTCAGGCATTTCTGTCAGTCATTTCTGTCAGACCTCTCGCCATCTGGTCATATAAATGCCTGTCATTGGTGACTGTCATAGTACCCGTCACTCGCCATTCTGACACGTCGTCATTCTGTCTCGTGACTTACCCTAGCACAGTTGGGAGACTTGGTCTGGGTAGATGCCAAACATCTCACTGAAAATATCATGAACCGCGAATCCTTCAGGAAGCTGGGACCTCGCTGGCACGGGCCATTACCCATCACCGAGAGGTTCTTCAGTGACCAGCAGCGAGAGCTACCCGAAATTGACAGAGGCGCCCCGGTGGCTTATCGGCTTAAGTTGCCCCCTAAGTGGCGTATCCACGACGTCTTTGCGCAGCATCGCCTCAAGGAATACAGCACCGCGGATGAAGCTTTTGCGCTGCGTCGGCAAATACCTACTCCTGCCAAGGTTCTCGTGGATGGACAATCCCAGACACATGTGTCTAAGATTCTGGCTCGAAGAGTGAAACCTACGAGAGGAGGTATCTAAGGAAGTAGAAGAATTTCTGGTACGCTGGACTGGGTACTCTAATGCTCATGACTCCTGGAAGACTCGCGAGTCGTTGAACTACGGGGGTGAACTCGAACAGCTCACAGAGTTTGAACAACTGAGACTATCCCGAGAAGGACAAGCCCGTGAAAAAGCCTTACAGGAGGTCAGAATGCAGCGGAAGCAAAGGCGGGAACGCGCCAGAGCTCTAACCTTCCTGGACACCTCTGATGAAGGGGAACCCATTTCTCTGGACAACTGCCTACCTTGGGAACAATACTGACGCCTTTGTGACGCATCTAGCTCTTCTGGACTCTGTGGTCTCGACACGCGAGTTGCGACTACTAGTACTTTTCAGTGGTACAGGTAGTGTGGAGAGAAGTTTCATGTCATGTTATCCGAAGAGTACCGTGGTCACCGTAGATCATGATCCTCGCTGGCAACCTACCTACGCTGAGAAGGTTCAGGACTGGGACTTCAAGCGTTACGCGCCTGGTTACTTTGACGTCATCTGGGCTAGCCCACCGTGCACAGAATACAGTCAGGCTAAGACCACTGGGGTGCGACAACTGCGACAGGCTGATGCCTGTGTACGCCGTACGCTCCAAATTTTCGACTTCCTCAAACCCAAGCATTGGTTTATGGAAAATCCGATGGGCAGGTTTCCCTTTGCGCTGCGATTTCGACCTGTAGTTCGCCGGTTACCTACTCCGTTGTATTGCTCTTACTGTATGTATGGCACTGGCTACCGCAAGCCTACTTGCATCTGGACATAGTCGCCTCCTCCAGTGGACCTGCGGTACTGTACGATGGATACTCCTTGTCTTCACCAACAGACTCTGGGATCACATCCGGAAACTGCTCAACTGGGGCCTCATCCTGGGCAACAAGGAGCGGGAGTCTCCGCTGCTGTATACCCTCTGCCCTCTGGATTGCTTCGCCAACTCTTCGAGCTAGCACCTGTTCGATCAGAAAAGCATATCACGCATCCATAAGCATGGCTGATCTGTGTCTGGATCTTAGCTGCTGTACAAATGACTCTGAGTTATCATCTCTTTGTACTAACAAGCTAAGAGTGGAGGATTTGTGCCAGGGAACACTAGCCATGCCAAGCCATTCGATTGGCATATTGTATTTACGCGTACTGGGGCAGTGAAATGGCAATGGGCTCGGAAGGGGACTCCTGAGCCATTGACTTCGTACTATGGGGAGCGAAAGCCTGGGCTCGATTATAGCTGGCAGCATATTATCGTCCACCCTTCTGGTGCGCTACGCCGCTGGGAGCGTAATAGGGGCGGCGGCTGGTTTCTGGAAGACGCCACTCTAGTGAAGGCGCCGGTAGCGCCATTCTCATTACCGCTCAGCGTTGCGTACAATCAGACGAGTGTGAAACTTGACGATGATGACTATCGTGGAATTCCATACACGGGGCGTAAGTCTGTACAATCGACGCCTACGAACAGTGACGATTCGGGTACAGGCGCTGTGACCTGGAGTAAGGAGAAGCTACCAGATTCGGATGACCATGATGACGCGGGTGTCACAGACAGTAAGAAGAAGCTACCCGATTCGGATGACAAGGATGACGCGGGTGTCACAGACAGTAAGCATGACACGGATACTGCCAGTCCGAAATGGGAGCCTGTCTCGCCTGAATATGATGACACCGAGCATGACGTCAGCGAGTTCGATGACTTGGTAGCTGACGATGCCGAAGAACAAGCTGAAGCTCGAAAGTTGAAGAGACTGGGACTGCAGTTGATCATGGATGATAAGGGTGAACTCATCTGGGTGCCAAAGGGCACTTCCCCGACCTCACCCGTTCAGCCAGAGAATCAGCCTATCACCGAGCAGAAGTCTGAGGCCATATCTGAGGATGCCCCAGCCTCTGTGGTGGAGACTGTTCAAGTACCATCGAAGGAACCATCTGGGGTGTCCGAAGAGACGAAGAGGCAACCCAGGAAATATCCTGCCTGTTGGACAGCTGAGTACATAACTCATTTGAAATGCACCTTAAGCAGTGACAGTGATGACGAAGAAGTGCTTGACGTGGCCCCTCGTAGGAAGAAGGCAAAGACCAGCAAGGGACAATGAAATCAACTGGCTTGATTAGGATTGTCCAAATGCAGATTCTCTGATTAGGATTTGTATAGGTGGCAGATGATGATATGCCAGCCGACATGGGACAGATCGATTAGAGATATGAACTGCGCGCCTTGAAAGTATAAGACTTGAATTCTGCCCATTTGGAGGCTGTTCTAACTTGAAGTAACTATTTGGAGGAGCTGTTGCTCAACCTGTTAATTTACTGGTCAATCTTTCCTGCCATAAAGATAATGCAATTACTTGAATTGTAGCCTTGTTCAGCAGCACCTCCAAAATGATGCCCACCTTCCGCCGCATACTGACATGTCTCGGGTTCCCACGGCGGGCAGCCATGTTCGCGCGCCCACTGCAGCACGCTCCAGATGCCCACCTCCCGCCGCAAGTAAACATGCATGGGTCGGCGTCCCACGGGCAGCCGTGCTCACGCGCCGAATGCGGCGGTATAAATATATTTAATATATTTAATATATAAAAATATACCCTATATATATATATAATATGATATATATATATATAATATGATATATATATATATATTGCCGGCCCCAGCAAGAGGGGTACTAAGCCTGGAACAAGCAAGCGTGGTGGTAGATCAAGATCTCTAGGGAAGGCGGTTGCTCCGAGCCTCACTCTAAGTACGAAAGGGAGAAAGGTAGGGATGCGCATGAACCTTTGGATGTCAATTTGCGGGCTGACCAATTGTGACGTCGAGTTGAATTTCCTCGACTACATACTTCGTGAGGTGAGTCGCCTTGCCAGGATTTTAGATGACTGCCCGCCTTGGTTAGCTTTTTTGGAAACTAAACTAACAAAAAGGTTCATGGACCCGATTTTGTTTAGATACCGCCTTACCAGGATTTTATCTGACTGCCTGTCTTAGTTAGCTTTTTGAAAACTAAACGAACAAAAAGGTTCATGGGCCCATGAACCGATTTTTTCCTAAATAACGCCGTGCAAGGATTTTATCTGACTGCCTGTCTTGGTTAGCTTTTTGGAAACTAAACTATCAAATAGGTTCATGGGCCCATGAACCTTTTTTTTCCTAAATACCTCCTTACCAGGATTTTATACCTCCTTACCAGGATTTTATCTGACTGCTGCCCGCCTTGGTTAGCTTTTTGGAAACTAAACGAACAAAAGGTTCATGGACCCATGAACCGATTTTTGTTTAGATACCGCCTTGCCAGGATTGTATCTGACTGCCCGCCTTGGTTAGCTTTTTGGAAACTAAACGAACAAAAGGTTCATGGACCCATGAACCGATTTTTGTTTAGATACCGCCTTGCCAGGATTGTATCTGACTGCCCGCCTTGGTTAGCTTTTTGGATGTCGATTCCTCACAAAGTTTCACGGTTGGATGTAAACAGATGATCAAAGGGACCTATACCGAATCGGAGGCAAAGGCAGAGTTGGAGACGTTCAAGGGCGTCCGGAGGATTCAGGTTTCTCTGGTATTGAACTCTCAATGCGAGAATTGGGAAGCCTACCACGCGAAGTACACCAACCTTTGGGCAGGCAAGGAGGTGCTTGAGACGATGGTAAAGTCCTTCAATAAGGAGACAAAAAAAGAAAAAAGGCGATTTCAGCGACGACGAGTCCGATGGTGGTTCCAAGCATGTTCCCCCCGTGATTCTTTCGCATCTGAAGCAGGCCAACGCATGGTTGAACAGGATGCAACGGAACCCCACGGCAATGGACAAACTGCCGACACACACCGCCACCGTCCAGATTGAGAACGAAGAATTCAATCCTAAATGGTATGTCATGAAGGCTTCCTTGGACTCGATGACCGATGTCCCGATGACCAACTACACATCAATCTTTCTGGACTGCCAGTACGAGCTCGACACGGAGAAAGCGTCGTCGAAGACCGACAAGGCTTTGACCCCTAAAATGCTGGAGACGTTCATCGAGAACGTCAAGAGCGTTACCACATCGACAAACTGGTCTCTCATCATATTCTGTAGATTCAAGCAGCAGAATGACTTCCTTGAGGTCTGCGAGAAGTCCTGCAGCATGGAGGCCCCCAGATTCTTTTGGAAGCGCGAGCGAAACCCGAACCACACGCAGATCTACGTGAACACGAAGGAACGATTGAACAACATCGAAGCGGGATTGGTTGCCTATCACTGCAACCGGGAGAAAGGCGACCCTACGGGAGGTCGGCAGGACTGGCAGGTGAATTCAGAAATCAGAATCGCTCGTCAGGAACTAATCATTTTTCGCCGGCCTTCACTGTTTGTGTTTAACTTCGGAAACGGTATTGATAACGTTTCGTGTTGCTTTTTGAATTTGGCAGGTGAACTGGCAAAATAACCAAGACACTCTTATTGAGGGTTACCTCCCCGTCAAGCAGTTTTACAAGGCTGGATGTGGGGGTGCCGTGAACACGCACCAAAAGCCATTGCTCCTATTGGCAAACTTGCTAGAGACCCATGGCAAGGGACCCCCTCCGTGCAACCAGAATTGGGTTCTTGATGCAGGCTGCGGCAGTGGCAGTGCGTCACATGCCGCTTTGCTATCCGGCATGAACGTCATCGCGTTTGATTGCGGCGATGACATGGTACAAACGACAACCGAGCGATTAACATCCCTGCACAATGTATATAATGCTGACGAGGAGATCTTAACCAGTGCGGAGATCAAGGAGCTCAGGGAAAAGGAGCGCGCATTGGAGAAGGCTCGGCGAAAGGCTCAGGAGGACGGGTCTCAGGTATACCTTGAGAACGAGGCGATGGAGGCGGAGGAGGAGGAGGCAGATAATGAGGCGGAGGAGGAGGCGGAGGAGGAGGCGGAGGACGCTGAAGAACCGCCGGCACAGCATGCTCCTGGGGAGAAAACTCCGGTTTTGCTCCTGGAGCCTTCTCCGGCGGAACAGACCCAGGAATTGGAGGCTATGCTGGATGCAAAGCATGCTAATGCTGCGGCTGCGGCTGGGTCTGAGGCTGGTCGGGCTGAGTCTGAGAATCCTGATCGGGCATGGGCTTTGGCAGCGCATGTGGAGACCCAAAACAGGGTATCGCAAAGGAAGCTGCAGGCGACACCGGGAAATGATGAGGCGGCTACGCAGGAGACGCAAAAGAAGGCGGCGGCGCTGGGACAGGCTGATCAGGCTGAGCAGGCTGAAGATGCGGCTGGGAAGGCTAAGACCGGTAAGGCCGCGGCTAAGGCGGCTCCGACTAAGGCTGCCACGGCTGACGGGATTTTGACACGGACGCCGAACCCCGCACGCAAGGCACGCACGCCGGGAGCTGACAAATCCAGCAACAAGAGAACCACAGCTACGGCAACTGCTCAGCTGCAACAAGCTACCGCAGCTACAACAACTGCAGAACCCGCACCCAAGAAGATCAAGATTAAGGCGCAGGGACGATTAAAATTTCCCGGTGACAGCAAATAGCAATAGTAATAGCAGCTTTTGTCGACCGCCCTGACTGATAGTATCAGTCATGCCTCGACCATGTAGGATGCACACTGCTCTCGCTACTAGTAGTATGATGCAAAGGAATAATACTTGGAGTACGATATGATAGGAACAACATTGGAGGAATATGGCAGAAACTAAGTGCACATTTCAATGATAACATGTATGCAATCAATTGTGATATCAATTATGCACGAATGAGTCTGTGATATCAATTGTTTGGTCGTACAACATATTAATTGCGTTACTATATAATTATTACATTGCAAAGTACTTGGGATTACTCTCCATTGGTCTATATTTAATATTCCACAGAATAGTAAATACCTTCTTGCCAAGATCGCCCACCCCACCTGAAGAATTGAGTTTCACGATCGCGCACGTGAGCTACATATGTCCCAACTTATGTTTTAAAAAGGGGTGTGGCGCTCAATGATATCCGTATAGCTTTAGTGGCATCGCGCGAGCATTTTTTGAAACCGAAATGGCCCGTAAAATATGCTCAGATTTCGTGGTTTGCGTGTCGGCGCGCATACAGTAGTAGAGGTTTGGGTTTTCATCAATACTCAATGGCACTTCATATACCAGGTGTATAAAGAACATACGTCAAGAATAGACATGTATATCGATAAACTCACGTCATATCGGACCTATTGGACCTGTGCACGTGTCGTTTTATAATGCCCAAACCCCTACTATTCTCCAGAATAGTAGCATATTTTGTTTGATCAGTATTTCCATACATGCCATACTCGGTGCCCTACACATCTTTTTATAAGCTCACATGGGAAAATGGTGATATCAATGTGATAGGAACATGTTATTATTTCATTTTGAAAGCCATTTCGATGACAGTCCAATAGACAATTCGTAATCATGATATGAGTAGGACCAACATATGATTTTCCCACTTAACGCGTGAAGTAGATCTGAGTATGATTCACGAGTGACTTACAATGGAAATTGAATCCAATTCCTTATTCTAAGCAACAAGCGTATTTTGTTCATGTTTTAGGCACATATTGGCATGCTTGGTATGCACGGTTGGCATATCAGACTCGTTTTCGTTTTCGAACAATGCACTCAAAGGTATGCAAATCTTACTATTCCCCAGAATAGTAGCCGAATTGTGATTTCAACTCTACATGTATATCATGTTATTTACATCTTAGTCAACCGTCGGACACCATTGGCAAATTTTCTTGGGTCATGGAGGCATTTTGCCATCGTATGGAACCCTCTGCCGGCAATTCTGAAATTCTAAATACGATTGCCAGTCATTCACCGGATAATCCGGTGTATCACCGGTTGAGTGAAAATATTGCCGGAAATTTCCGGCAGAAGGGTCAAAACCCCGGCATTATTTCATATGATCGAGACCATTGCGAAACGAAGACCGAAAACAATATTGCCAAGGTGTACGACACCCTCAAATCGATGCTCCAAAAATGGTCACCATCGTGTCCTTGTGGTCGCCATCGAGCGCCGCGCTCGCGCGCTCGATCGATCGATGTCGATCGTGGGTATTTTCCCCAGTATCGATGGGTCATATTTTAGAACACTGAATATGCAGATAATATGATTATGCGCGATTTATATTTTTGGCATACCCGTTTTTGAATACTATTCGCCAGAATAGTAAACGGCGATTTACTATTCTCCAAAATAGTATAGACCAATGGAGATTACTGTTAGGCAAGAGATCTCGAATCAATTCATTCTACGCCTTTCATACACCGGAAAGTAATGTTCTACTAATCTATCAACTCCCAGTATACTCCGTCGTCGTCATCCTTGGCTTCCTGGCATATGAATATTTCGTAAGAACAACGCAAACACGCGAAATATTCGGTATGGTCATCCAACCATAACGAACCAGCATTGAACCATATGCGAACGTTGGCAGGAAGATCACAATAATTGCATTTCATGACGAAGTTGCCTTGAGGCATTCAGGTAGCGTTAAGGCTAAGCGAAATGAGTAGATGCCTGTTACAGAAAGTGAGCTTTCTTTTATGGAATGTGGTCGTGCGACAAGTTATGGGAGCAGGTTCATCACAAAATTCCTAGCATGCTTACATCGCGACCACCTTCGATGTCGCGCGGCCACTTTCGATATCTTGTCGCGATTATGTCGCGATGACGCGCACATGTCAGTCACACTTGTTAGTGCATTTTCCGCGTACTGTTGCAATGTTATGCGCTAAACGGATATGGTCCTAATGATGCATGTTGATTTCAACGCAATTACGCCGTAGTTTAGTCGCATTTTTCAGCCCCCAAATGCCGCTTGTGGAGGATTCGAACTGCAGGAAATTATTTGGGAGAAAATAGCATTTCCAAAATGGTTTAAATGTCTGCCATATTTTTAGCGCATTTTCCACGTAGTTTGGTTCAAATTTCGTACCCCCCAAACACCTTTTGGGAAAACTTCAAAATGTAGGCATACTATTGAATACATTCGCATATATAAACGAGTCCAAATGTAGCACTATTTATTCAATGCGTTTACACGGTTTTTCCGTCGCATTATCCGTTCCCGCAAAACACCTCCCGGGGTTAGAAATGTGGCATCATATTGAATACATTCGTGTATTGAAATGGCCCAAATGCAGCCCCTCTTTTCGAACACATTTCCACCGTTTTCCCGTCGCATTTTTCGATACCCCAAAACACCTTCCGGGGGGGTTAGAAATGTAGGCACCATATTGAATACATTTGTGTATTGAAAATGGTCCAAATGCACTCCTCTTTTCCAAAGCATTCCCACCGTTTTCCCGTCGCATTTTTCGATCCCCCAAAACACCTTCCGGGGTGGGTTAGAAATGTAGACATCATATTGAATACAGTCGTGTATTAAAAATGGTCCAAATGCAGCCCCTCTTTCCCAACGCATTCCCACCGTTTTTCCGTCGCATTTTTCGATCCCCCAAATCACCCGTAGAATAGAATCGATATGCGTGTAAGCTTATTATTGGTTCACATATGCAAAATAAAACATTCCCCAAAACAACTCTCTGAAAATAAGCGAATTGTAGGCGGGAAATTGGGTAAAAATGAGATGTCACAATTAGTACGAATTCTTCACCAAGAAAATGTACAAGATTAAGCCCCGTACAAAAAAACCCCCCATTCACAAGACGGGAAATGTCATTAACCCCTAGACTGCTACGTGATGAGCTAGCTCATCAAACACTCAAAACTGATTTTCTCGGCGACAAATAACTCAAATTCACTTTTGAAGACAGTTTTGAAAAGCTCTCATCGAGACGCATGTAGCCATGCACTTTGGAGCAACCATTTCGCGACGATTCCCTTAATATTTACCGAGACGCACTCTATTTTAGCTTGACCATAATGAGTTACATCTAGGGCACATCTGTCATAGTGTTACACACCCCTAACAATATAAGTAGCCCTAACCGCATGTTGAGCACGTTGTATGTAAGATTATTCCTGGAGGTCTAGGGTCAATATTAGGGCTTAAATTGTTAACGATGTGCACATCCATCAACATTTTTCAGTTGACAATCACGTCGTCGGTGTCAAGTGTCATGCATTTTCAACGTTTGCATGCGATTCGCCTTGAGAAGACCTTTCCGACACTATTTTCAAAAGTTGAGGCAGGACCCTTGTGCCAAAGTTATTGTAAATAAACCCGAAATTTCAAAACCCCGAAATTCCTTCCGCAGTTTAGGGGTTAAATGCATTCAAGCCTTTGGCTACCAGAAAAACGTCGTTTACGGCATCTTAGATCTCAAATTCACCAAAAGTCATTTTACCAGTATAAAAACGACGAACGCTCTGAATTGGAAGAAGTCACTCCTTCCAAATTTTTTATTTTTTTGTTTTTGGTTTGAAATGCTTCCAAAATGATCATGAGTGACCGGAATGTCGTTGGTTCATCGCCGGGTGCCCCGTACGGCCGGGTGTCGCTTGAGTCCGCACTAGTCGCGTGACTAGTGCGAAGTCAGATCGCACTAGTGATGTGACTAGTGCGATCGTAAGAATTCTGAAAACCCCGCCTCATACGATGAGAAAAACTTCCAAAATTACAACCACCCTATTTTTTGGGCATGATATGTTTAAAATAATGTAAAAAACATCAAAACAATGACCTTCAAAAAATCTTCCAATTCAAAGCGCATCTTCCAATTAAGAGCGATCGTCGTTTAAAGTCATTTTCCTCCAATTGTGTGCTTATCACTAAACATGGAGTCCCTATCATCGACAAGTTCACAGACAGATTACTTAACATTGGTGACAGAGCTGTAAAGCTGCACGAACAACTCAGAGCCGCAACATCACATAAACTCAGAACTTCCACCGAAGCAGTTTAGAGACTTGCAGACAAAATCAAGTCACAGGATCAGATGGTCTTAGCATCTCTCCAACGGCTTGCTATAATCTAATCTTTCATTCTTAGCTTTCCTCTTATCGTATTTCCTGTATGAACCTTACCTTATTGCTTATCTGGAGTATTCTGGTATTATTTACACCTTCTGGCTATGAGTGGTTAGTTACCGTTGCTGCTTATCTCCTGGTTATTTATTACCTTTCTGGATTGGCTATGAATGGGTATTACTTTTCGACTTTTGGTTATTGTATATGACTGGATTTCTTTTCTTACTCGACTTGGCAAAGACATTACTCACATGCATAATATTTGTTGTCAACTTGCTCCGTTTTAGCTAGGACTAGCCTTACAATATATTAGCACATGATGCATTGTCTCATTCACTAGCAGCACTCACACATCCACAAGATGTGGTGGTGTCATGGGGATACAGATTCTAGCACTGCATGACAACCGGCTATGACTCATCAGTACGTATACAGTAGTCAGTAGTCAGTAGTCAGTTGCCTCGACCCGTACCTATCGATGACATCTCTCGATATGTCTCGTACTTGCTTGTGCTTCGTTCGTATATTATTGACTCCTTACCGTGTTTATTTCATATCGGAGTATCATATATCCCTATCACCACCTTACAGTGTTCGTATATGATCAGTATTTCACCGCACAGGGAGTCTTGATATTACTCCCGACGTCATGGTGGACGAAGAAGAAATCACTTTGAAACCAAGGCACCGTATCGATATCTCCGATATCCGATATATCGATATATCGATATATCGGAGATATCGGTATCTGTCGACAACTTTTTTTGGCGATATCGGAATATCAATATCTGTCGACAACTTTCGTGTAGTTATCGGTATCTGTCGACAACAATAACTATTAGGGCTGATAAGCGAGCCCTCAGTATATCAATAATAAGCTGGTGTTTATTGAACAGTAAACACGCATGCAACGTATGAGCGGGGATGAGTGCAGGCTTCTGTGAGAAGATACTGCTCTAGCACAATGCTAACTCATATACCAGATGTCTCCCATCGCATAAATGGTACCGCCATTGGGTTGTGAACCCGAGACATTGGTTGAACGACCAGTATAGGCAGAACGAATGATGCGTTCGCCCTAATATACTGCGCATGCTTGTTCCGCACATGCTAGAAGCGAAGATGATTTCTTGTTTGTACTTCAAGATTGTATCTTGCTTCGCCATCTTCGAGTTCGACGTACGAACTCTCGATGACAGGTATCATTCAAGTCTTTCCTTGAATAAATGACAGATGATGTGACTTATCATCTCGATGACATGTACAGTCATAGTCGACCGTACTGACGATTGTCTGTCATTATAATATATGACATGACTCGACATGACATGACATGGTATGACATGTCTGACAGGTATGACACGTATGGCATGTATGACATGTATGACACATGTGTCATCGGTCATAACCCTGACAGATCTCCCCTCTTAAAAGAGTTGTGACCTCACAACGGGCATACCTTTGTATATGTCTATGATGTCTTTGTTGTTGTTGCTTCTTGCTGGTACCAGTCTTCTTACACCGATTTGAGGCGTCCCTCATGGTGTTTTAGGTTATTGGGGGGAACTGAGTCCACTTTAATCCCTCACCTTAGGCATTAGCCTTACAGTTCTTAGGATGTAGCCCCCTTTGAATTGCGTATCGTATTGCAGAGTGACGATTCAAGGTATCCGAGGTATACGTTACGGATTATTGCGCTAGCCGTCGTCGCTTTTGCAAACGATGATCCCACGATTTAACGATTTATAATCGCACGATTCTCGGCCTATATTAGTGCACCCAACCCTTCCTCCCCTCCTGAAGCTACTTCGGAGGTTCACAGGCGGTCATGGGGAGCCCGTGTTTGTTTCCGGAGTTATTTCACCGGGGGCTTGTTTTAATGCAAACAGAGTGGCCCTGCTTAACGGGATTGGACTTATAATCCTTTACCCGGTCTGCTCACTCTTGATTATTGGTCCAGTACGCACGCTTTGCCGAACATCTATCGTGATGAGTGAGAATGGATTCGCCACGTACTAATGTGAAATTAATTTAGTTATGTTTGTCAAGCACAACTTAGGATCACAACTCCGTCTACCTCAGTCGATGTCTCCGGTAGCTTCGGATGACTGGCCAAAGAATCCGATGACAAACCACGGTTTTGGCAGGTAGCATTTAGCAGTTTTTATTTATCCACAGATATGATATCTCGCACGTGTGCGTATCTGTGCAAGGGTATGATTTTGTACAAGGCTCACTACACCTTTAGCAAGGAAGGATCAATTTCCCGCTTCTATGCGACATATATAATGATAAAACATTAAGAGCAAGGTATATAGATGATCGACATGTATTAGTATATATTACAAGAAGTAAGGGCATTGGGCTTAATATAATGTTCAGCCTTCATAGGCAGCTATTATGTCTGCTGCATTGGTCGCAGCTCTGTGGCTCTGACCCAGGTGTCATGCTCAGGGCCGTAGCCTGCATATCGCACTAAGTAGTACTTGACACCTCTAGTGATCTTATCTGAGAGTATGTGTGATATCTCAAACAGTGGTTGCCCTTCTTCGGTGATCATCTGTGGCAGAGGCAAAGGTGCTTGGATCGAGTCGTTATACAGCTCTAATCTGGATACAGGCTGTACCGGATGAATACGGATATCGAGGTCTCCGAAATCTAACTCGTATGCACGTCCACGGCTAAGCACTTTGGATATAGTGGAAGGCCCAATATATGGCTGCTTGAAGTGTCTGCCTGCCTCTGTCAAACCAGTCCATTGAATAAACTCGGTCCGTAAAAGAACTTTCTGCCCAACTGCATATTGCCGAGGCATGCGAGTCTTATTGAATCTGGCTTGGCTAATTTCTGCTGCTCGGGAAATGTTGTCTACCGCGTTGGCATGCACAGCCGAGTATTGGTCAAAATGATCTCGAATAGCTCTTTGTATTGGTACAGGAGCTTCTGGCGGAATAGTGATTACCAGATCATGAGGCGAAAGTGGCTGCGCCATTGAGTCGAGATAGAATGGTGAATAACCAGTTGATGCAGAAACTGTGTTGTTAATTGCAAACTCCACCAGAGGCAACTTGTCCTCCCACGAATTGGCTGAAGTATCATTGCAACAACACCTGTGGATGAAAAAATACTATCTAATCAGTTTATAAACCAGAGGATGGTGAAATCGAATCATGAATCAACAAATTGAAAAGTACCTGAGGATATCCTCAATGAAGGCATGGCTCCTCTCATTGGCTGCATTCGACTGTGGATGGTGTGAAGACGTCATGGACAATCTCGTACCAGTAGATTTCCACAGTGTTTGCCAGAATGTAGAGGTGAATCTGGGATCTCGATCTGAGATGATGTTCCTCGGAAGACCATGGAGCTTGAAGATATGCTGCATATATATAGAAGCAGTATGCTGAGCTGTCCAGGTCATGCTGAAGGGAATGAGATGACAGCGATGAGAGAATTGGCACATTACCACAAATATACTGTCGTGCCCATTAGTGGTGATAGGCAGGTCAGTAATCCAGTCAAGAGATACATCTAACCATTTTGTCTTAGGCACAGAATATCGTATATGTGCCTGACCATAAGGCTTGTGTCGTCTCGTTTTCTGGCGTTGACAAACGGGGCACTCCCGAATGTACTGGATGGCTGCCGTTGTCATTCCTGGCCAATAATATCGGCTACGCAGAAGATGAAGCATGCGATTTTTGCCTATATGACCAGAAATAGTGGCTGAGTGGCACTCATGAAGGAGAATGTGGCGAAGCTGTGTGATCTCACCGTCATCTGTGGGGACTTTAGCTGTAGGTGGAATGTACAGCTGTCTGCCATATATGGTCTTGCGGTAGATTAACCCCTGAATGAGCTCGAAGCTGAAGCTGCTGACTGACTGTGATGAAGTCGATGATGTCAGCTTAGCCAAAATAGTCTGTGCAAATGTATCACGATCATATTCGGATATAATAATGTCGTGTAGCTGATGAGCTGATGAAGAAGATATAAGAGCAATGAATGTAGAATCTGTAGACGGTATGTCAATGAGTGGAACCTCGGTGATGTCTATATGTTTCAGACAATCAGTGAGTTCAAAGAGTGTAGAAATACGAGTGAGAGCATCTGCAACCTTATTCTTATCGCCAGCAATGTGCTCTATACGGAAGTTGTACTCGGAGAGCTCATCCAACCACCTTGCCTGCTTGGGGCTCAGTGTGGATTTGGACTGGAAATAAACCAGTGGCTGATGATCTGAGCGTACAATAGTCTCAGGAGCTCCCAACAAGATGTGGCGAAAGAATCGGAAGCCCTCCACAATGGCAAATAGCTCGATCTCAGGAATAGGCCAACGTCTCTGTGTATCGGATAGAGTGACGCTGTGATAGCCACATGGCTTCATATATACCTTTTCCTTGATCCTGGAGTAGCACTTGACCAACGTGTGTGCCTGATCCATCGACCTCCATAATAGATGGCAGTTTCTGATCTGGAAGCTGTAGTACTGGAGCATTGCAGATGGCATTTTTGAGGTTATCAAATGCCTGCTGCTGCTCAGATTCCCAGACAAACTCTGCATTATCTTTAAGGAGACGATTGAGCGGCTCGGCAACCTTGGAGAACTTTGGTATGAATCTCCTGAATTGACCGACCATGCCCAAGAATGACCGAAGGGATGACTTGCCATCTTTAGCCATACGGCGTAGAGGCTGCTTTCCAACGGTAGGACCATAAGACACTGGAGGCTGAATTGCCATGACTGCTCGGATTCTGTCTTCGATGATGGACAAGCCTGCTTCAGAGATGTGATGTCCGATAAAGTCTATAGATCTGACGAACAACTCCACCTTGGAAGGCCTGATGAAGAACTGGTGTTCTCTGCAACGCTGGAGAAACTGTCGGACATGACTCACGTGGCTGTCAAAATCCGGACTGTATACGATAGTATCATCCATGAAAATGACAAGAAACTGGTCGATGAAGTCGAAGAATGCCCGATTTCCTACACGTAGAGCTGTTGCAGGAGCATTGGTCAATCCGAAAGGCATAACTGTCCACTCATAGGAACCGTATCTGGTGCGAATAGCTGTTTTGTGAATGTCATCTGGATGTATAGGGATCTGATGGAAAAACTGATTGAAGTCAAATCTGCTAAACCATCGTGCACCTTTTAGCTGTTCAAAAAGGGTGTCGTGAGGTGGCAATGGATACGTGTCCTTAATTGTGATGTTATTAAGGGCTCGATAGTCACAGCACATCCTCCACTTCCCACCTGGCTTAGGAGCGAAAATGATAGGACATCCATATGGAGATGATGACGGACGAAGGATACCCAAGTCGACATATTTGATGATCTGTCGTTTGAGCTCTTCCATCATGGGCACTGGAATTGTACGTACTGGCTGCGATGGCGGCTTGTGCCCAGGTTCAATGTTGATTCGATGATAACCACCTTCAAACCGTTCTGGCCTATGACCAGCTGGAAGATCCTCCTGGAATATGTCTGAAAAGTCTTCCCTCATTTGATCACGTGCTGCTGTGACCTCTGGGTCTTCCATAGTGGTGTCTGAGTCTGCTGCTGCGAAGACCAGTTCACCATCGACCTCTGAGAGAAAGAAGAGATAAGCCACGGCCTCTTCAGCCGAACCACTGGATCGAATACGACGCAGGTGCTTTCTCATGGTGGTGGCGCTGACCATTTCCATTTCAGGAAGGTCATCTGAGCCTGGAGTCTGTTCAACTCTGGATAACACTGTGCGAATACTGGAGCCTGATGAGTGCTTCCTAGTGATCGTCAGATTTTTGGTCTGGAAGTCAATGTGTGGATTTCTCCTCTCCAACCAATCTTGACCCAGGATGACAATGAATGGTTTCATGTCAATGATGTAGAAATCTTCTGTGTCCTTATACTTACCCAGCGTAAATGTAGCCTTGGGAAGATAGGATGTGCATGGTAGTTGGCTTCCTCCAGCCAATCCCACTGAAAATGATGAAGAATCTGTGGGTGCTATACCAAGCTGAGCAGCGAACTGTCTGTCAATGAAAGACGATGTAGCTCCTGGATCTACCAATATGTGAGTACTCTGTCCATATACTTTCCCTTTGTACAACAACAGCTTCTTCTGTGATTTCAGCTGTGCTGTCTGAGACTGCATCTGTGCGATGTGCTCTGAGGGAGTGTCCATCTGCTGAAACTGTAATGTCAGACTGGAAAGGACTTCTTCTGAGATACTCTCAACCCGGCCACTTGCTTCAGTGGCATCTTCAGGCTGATCTACCCTCGGGGTGCTCTCAACACTGGTACCTGTGCAGTACCCTGAGAGTTTCCCTGAGGAGCTGGAGCTGAAGCTGGAGCTGGAGCTGGAGTTGCAACTGCTGCATTGATGCTGTGCTGACTCTTCAGTTCCTTAACCAGGGTGTTGATCGTATTGATGAGTTTGCCGGACCCATCCTTAGCACCCTGATTCTGTTGCTGCTGTCTCCGGATCTGGAAAGGATTTTGAGCTGGTGGCTTGTCCTTGATATCTTTTCCATCCGGGGTCTTGGTGGAATAACAATCCTTTGCGATGTGACCAACACGACCACAACGCTGGCAAGACTGAGGAGGATTTGGTGCTGCTCCTTTTCCTTTTCCTTTTCCCTTGCCTTTTCCACATTTTCCCTTGGTCCGATACTGATTGGCATTTGAGTTCTGACTGCCACTCTGGTTCTGATTCCAGTTCCTGTATTTGTCATATGGCTTCCTGCCTCGTCCTTTGTCCTTGTCCTTTTGACTGGACCTCCTCACTGAGACTGCTCCTTCTGACCCCGATAATGAAGGGTTTCTGACTGCTTCGAATGAACGACATAATTCAAATCGAGCAGTGTCTGTGTGGTTTCTTGCCACGACAGATTATTCCTTTCTTGCTCTGTTAGGAATCTTAACTGGAACTGTCTGCGGAGGTCTGGGTCCATGCTGCTGACAAATCTGTCCTTTATTAACACATCGTTCAGATCAACTGCTGCTAAAGCAGCGAGTGACGTAAACGTGCGCAAATAGTCTGAGAAGGTTTGGCTCCCTTGAGTCAGTGCCATCAGGTGTTTCTTGGCCACTGATCTCTTGTGAGGGTTGCCAAATTGGCTGAGGAATATCCCTCTGATTCCTGCATATGTGGCATCTGGCTGATTAGCCACAACCTGGAAATAGTGTCGATCATTGGTCTGGATGAGGGTCAGAAAGACTGTGATCAAATCCTTATCTGGCACTCCTGGATACGTGAACTGAAAATACCGGTCCACCGTGTCCAACCAAACTTCTGCGTCCTGTCCAGATTTGAATTCCCTAGGTGGTGTCATCTTCACCTTTGGAACCAAATTGGGTTAGAATAGAATACCATCTATTAGGGCTGATAAGCGAGCCCTCAGTATATCAATAATAAGCTGGTGTTTATTGAACAGTAAACACGCATGCAACGTATGAGCGGGGATGAGTGCAGGCTTCTGTGAGAAGATACTGCTCTAGCACAATGCTAGCTCATATACCAGATGTCTCCCATCGCATAGATGGTACCGCCATTGGGTTGTGAACCCGAGACATTGGTTGAACGACCAGTATAGGCAGAACGAATGATGCGTTCGCCCTAATATACTGCGCATGCTTGTTCCGCACATGCTAGAAGCGAAGATGATTTCTTGTTTGTACTTCAAGATTGTATCTTGCTTCGCCATCTTCGAGTTCGACGTACGAACTCTCGATGACAGGTATCATTCAAGTCTTTCCTTGAATAAATGACAGATGATGTGACTTATCATCTCGATGACATGTACAGTCATAGTCGACCGTACTGACGACTGTCTGACGACTGTCTGTCATTATAATATATGACATGACATGACATGACATGACATGACATGGTATGACATGTCTGACATGTATGACACGTATGACATGTATGACACATGTGCCATCGGTCATAACCCTGACAATAACGGTGTTATTCATATCTGTCGACAAGTTTTGCAGTGTTATCGGTATCTGTCGACAACATTTTGTGGACAAGGATATCGATAACATTTGATGATATCGGAAATATCGATATCTCGGATGTCGGATCGTGCGCAACCATCCCGCACAGTGGCTCGTGTGGCGGCTGGCGGTGGATGGATGCATGCCTTGGCGTTGACTTTGAAACACCCGCACGGAGCGATCGATCTTGCGCGCTTTTCTTACGAGTATTCCATCCGTGGCGTTCATTCATGATGCACATTCATCAATTGCCATATCGATCCCAAATTGGGGGTGTTTAGGGTTTTCATTTGCTCAACCGTATCGATCAAGGAGTATTCGTGACATAATATTGAACTGTGACACGGTATTCGTGTGAGCTCTCATTTCTCGGAATTTGAAAAGTAGGCTTGTCGATCGTGATTTGAAAATTCAGGATGGGTCGTGCTCGGAAATCCTGCAGGGGCTCTACTAGCACGGTTCTGGTCGCACAAGGATCAGGCCCAGTCAAGCGAACACAGATTAACCCGTACGACATTATCACATTAACGGCGTAAGGGTCATATTTGGACAAATTTATCACTTGCTGTCGATATCCCCGATATATCGATATATCGGGAAAATCGGAATATCAATATCTGTCGACAAGTTTTCGTTTCTTGTCGGTATCCGTCGACAACTTTCGTGTAGTTAACGGTATCTGTCGACAACAATAATGGTGTTATTCATATCTGTCGACAAGTTTTGCAGTGTTATCGGTATCTGTCGACAACAAACTTCATTATATCGAAAACTATCGATACGCGTTTTGGGAACCGATACGGTACCTTGTTTGAAACGCAGGTTGAGGTTCACCAGACTTGAGCACTTGACAACACTCGTCGCGTCGTCGGGGTCGCGGTCGGTCGTGGCGCAGGCGTCCCTGTGGCGCTGGCGGAAGTCTGTCCTGGCACCTAGGCCGGGCGCTGGCTCGGCGCGAGCTGAGAGGCCTCGCGCCGTCTCGCCACGCCGCTGGCGCGGCGCGTGCAAATTTTGCCTTGCGCCACGAGCCGGCGTGGCGTGCGTGACCCCATTTTTCTGCGCCACAACGTCCAAAATGGCGCGCCGGCGCGTCCAAATGGCGTGCTTGTTCACGAGTACCCATGCGATATGGCATGGCATGGCATGGCATATGCCGTGCTATGCCATGCCATGCCGTGCCATTTCAACCCGCAGGAGGTGCAGTGTGTTTTGTCAACGCTATTACGATATAGCTCGTAATCGGTGCGAATATATTTAATAGGATGTATAGTAGAGCGTTCATCCTTACGAGATATGTTGTTACGCATTAGTGTGAGTGGTGTGTACATTTCGTGAGACACGATGAGCATGCCATCCATTACCATCACCGCAATGCATGCCAGTCTCCTAATTAACTTCTGGGCGCCCCAATTACTCGTGCATGGGGCCACCATTGAGCTCGAAATCCGATTTTCCGAAAGCAGTTTGGAGGATTCGTTCTTCACCTCCGAAGAGGATCGGGTGTTCGGGGTGAATTGGTACACATGTCAGAGCGAAATTCGTTCCGCTGCCTGCCCCGGTGGGCAAGCCACATGGCGACCGGAGTACTGGGTCACTAGTAAGGATCGCATTGTGAATGACACCTGGAAAAAGGTTATTCAGACTGGGCCTGAGTATACTGGTCCCGTGTCGCTGGACCTTTTTGCTCCCATGCCACTTGTTTTCAGTCCTGAAGGTCAGTTCTGACTCGCGCTTTGTGTGTTGTGAAGAGCCCATTGGAATGTGGACGTCGATTGGATTTTGTGCCCCAGTTGAACCGTGGTCCGTCTCATTTCTAGAGCACCTGACTTGGATTGTGTACGAATGGCAGACTGCGGTGGGGTCTGTTTCTCATGCACGTCTGCCTCCTAAAAGATAATTCTTTCATAGTTTCAAGTGATTCTTCGCCGTCACCTCTGATATCCGTCTTCAAAAGATTCTGACACTGTATTCGGTTTTCCAACTAAAGCTCCATATGCTGCGTGTGTAGGCGTACCCTCTTTCACCTCCTCGGTGACTTGGTGCTACAACAAGCCGGAGGACCAGGAGATGGCGGGAGAGATTTGTCCGCAGAATGGGGTACCTTGGACAGTGCAGATAACCTCAGTAAAAGAGACTGTAACGCTGACGGCATATCCCGGCTTTGGCTTAGCACATGGGAAGACTAGCAATCTGCTTCCGGCATTGTACTCTCCCCAGCTGAACAACACACGTGATGTTGCGGTGTATGTGCCACCCACTTTGTTGCAGGTCCGCTAGGTTTCCTCTGCTCCACATCTGAAACCCGCCCATCATTTTCAACCGCTCAAGGATTTTTAAAAAGATAAGAAAGTTGAAACCACTTGGCGCACAGGTTGGCCCACACGAACGAACGGAACACTTCATTCGAGAGAATATGAAGCTTTTGTTGACGTTTTAAACTTTTCCCACAAACAAGTTAGACTGCAACAAGTATAGTTCACGTTTAGTATTGAGGTAAAGTTGTTGTCCCACGAGTGTGAGCACTGCTATTTTGTTTGTATTGATGTGCACAGAACAAAGTACGCCGACCGGTGAATGTGATGGTACTCCTGGATGCCTCGCTAAGTGTGGTCGAGTCCTTCGCGAGCAGGGCAGGCTTTGAGTCTGCACAGCTTACAGGCGTCGCTCCAGAGTCGATCATGATCGGTATCACTGCCATTGAGTTTGCTCGTGCAGGAGATTTTGACCAACGAACCTTTGAGCTCACTTATGCCCCGATTAAGCAAGGAGGGAGCTGCATAATAGGGGCTCGCTCAGGCGGATGCGACTTTCTGCTTGACTGGATCGATCACACTGTGATCCCCGCGGCTCTCATGAAGATTGGAGATACAGGGATGACCAGGGGCGAAGTGAGTATGGCTGGAGGTAGCCTTGGAGGTCTTACAAGCTGCTATGCAGCTTCCAAACGCCCTGAAGTGTTTTCTCGTGCAGTACGTCAAAACCTCTAGTTTTTGCTCCCCTCTGCTAGTTGTATTGGTTTGAAGTGTGCAAACTTTGTGTTCCAAGATATTTCACACTTTCCGTTATTTATTACGCTCACCATATTGTGTGTCCACCCAGGTTTGTATTTCGTTGTCAAACTGCTTCAATTGGGTAGATGGAGGCCTCGCAACACAGATTGCAAAGAACTATCAAGAAACAGGACGTCGTCCGAAAACCGTAATTCAGTACCTCGGGGCAGAAGTGTATAATCAAAGCCAGCTAGAATACTTGATGCGTGACGAAACTGCCTGGAAGCAGATTGGAATGCAGCAAATGGAGTTTGGAATGGTTTACACACCAGCAAGCCCAACGCAACATCAGCCATATGCATTTTCAACGGTACGGAAAGCACCTGCTGCTGCTGTTATGTCATTTACAAATCCAGGTGGGCAGCATTGCACTGGAACCTGGGAGCAAGAGTTTAGTGCTGCACTGCCCAACCTTTATAGGGCCTCCCGCCCAGACGCTCACCGATTACCAAGTGCGGAAAGGCAACACTATATGTCTTCTGATCCAAAGAGAAATGTTATTCACCTTGATCACTGAGCCAAAGCATATCGTATCTTTGCTGATCAAAAGCGTCTGGTGCTTGAGGATTTTTGACAGCAAGTTTGTTGAATCGTTCTGAGCACAAAATCATTTTTCTAGTCTCAATTGTGTGGGCCTTGTCTCATTTGACAGCAAACTGTTCGGGCTGAGAATGGAAAGTCCACTATGGGAACCTTAGAAAATTTCAGACGAGTCAAAGCTCAAGGCTCGAAGAAGAACGATGAGTGCCGGTTTCCCTAGTCACTTCTTTGCTTTCTCCAAATTTGAATTTCTGGCCTCTCTGCTGAGCAGCATCATGGAAAGCAGTGAAAGCTGCAGGTATATAGTCATACACCTACTGCATTGTTTCACTGGAGGAAAAAAGAAATATACTTGTTGTTCCCCTGTTGTCCTGGGGATTTTCGTTTGCTTGGTCAGAGAGATGGTGGTGATATTTACAGCCACAACACTCGACCATCGCACAATTGCATGTCACAATGATAATATCGGGAAGTACGGATCCATGCATCACAAGTGCATTCACGCTGCACATATGCAACGTCCAATACCTGCTGTGGTTCATTCTTCATTGATCATGTGCGATTGTCTGAGACTCATAAACATGTATAATATATACATTATTCATGACCGATGCCAGAGATAAGCTATGCATGTCGGTGCGTGTCTCATAGGCCCCGCCGCGCCGGGTAAAGCGTCGCGTTATCGCGGATCATGGATGCCTCCAGTTTATGACGGTATGCTCATATATGTATGTGCAATGTAGTGGTGTTTCTGCGTGTTTATATATATATATTATATATAATATTTATATATTAAATTATATATATATATATAAATATATTTAAAAAAATATATATATATATATCCTATATAATTATATATAGGATATTTTGAAATATATAAATATACCTATATATTTAATATAGGGTATAAATATATTTAATACCCTATATACTTGAAAGAATTACGAAACCGAATTCCGGATAGTGGACCAACCGTAGTATCGAAACCATACCTCGTGCGGTCGTTTAATAGTAGATATAAGATAAGTCCGAAACCGTAAAGAAGAGGATAAGCAAGGGTGTAGACTCCCACAAAATGGTAATCAGTCCGTTTTTCCACGTTGCTTCCCTGTTGTTTTGCGCAAATTCTGATTGAATGCAGCCTTACCTCGCGTGATTAGCTAGCCTAGACCGTTCTACGAAATCGAGAATGCCTGTTCTTGTGCTTGCGTTGCGCGGCGTTGGTTGTGTTTGAGGGTTCTGACGCTAGGCCTGCTACGACATCGTTGGGGGAATCTTCGTCGGAATCTCCCCCCTTGGTGCAAGCCGACGCGCCAAAAGACCCATCGGGGGCGAGGTAGACAACGAAAGCTTGCTCCTCTTTGTTTCGGAGGGCCCGCAGGTCCCGACGAGCTCGACGTTGACTCAAAATGACTCCCTGTACCAGTGCCATTGCCGTGTCCTTGGGGCGACTGGGGTCCGGGGACCCTGGCGAACAGCCGGTGATAACGACCTCTTCCCTGCCCTTGGTGAACCGGACCGAACCCCAATTCTTATAATCCAGTGTAACTGGGGAAAGGTTTGCCAGCCAAGGACCCGCCAAGATGACATCCACCTTGAGGTCAAGGGGCATCACCCGAAGCTCAACCTGCTGGACGTACGCTCCCTTTGACGTCTCAGCAAGGAGCTTGGGCCTGATGCAGGAATTAGCATCATACGTGGTGCCGTCAGCCACTCGAACTCGCATGGCTTGCTCGTGGCGCACCGGCTTGATGCCGGTGAGCTTCTGCAATGTACTCTTCGCGATAATATTGGTGGACGCTCCCGAATCCACCAACACCTTGACTCTGACGCCCGCGATCCAGGCCCAAAACAACAGCAACGTCGGTGTGCGACTGTGCTTGTCAAAACTCCTCGGGCGCGCTCCCATCGAGGATACCGCTGCCAGGGACTCACACCAGCTCGGACTAATATCGCCGTCCTGCGTTATGCAGTCCAGGCGGGTGACTGACGGTCCTCCTTCTGCGTCGGAGTCAGAGTCCGGGAGGCAGTAAGTGCATGCGTCAGCTAGCAGGCCGATGGCGACTGCCTTCTGAACTACACTGCGCTCCGGGAAGTCTGGGGGGGAAACCGCGACCTGAACTGACGCTGCAGCCAGTTTAGCCGCTATGTGCTTTCTGACCTGCTCGTCCCGGTGCATCAGCTCATTGTCCTGTTGAAGTTCCCTATTTTCCCTATCCAACTCCTCCTGCACGAAGGCATGGAAGTCCGCATGGCGTTCTGTTGTGGTAGAAGCCGGGTCCCTATCCTCCAACTCGTATCTGCGTCGCAATCGAGAGGCTCGAAGCGCCTTGTCTTCAGGAGTTAGCCATGGTCTACGTTTCGGACCCAAAGCCTGGCGAGCCCTGCTTCTGGTCAACCACGGCCGACTGGGCTTTGAAGTTCTCTCTGGTGGTGAGAGTTCTTCTCCCTCGACGGGCTTGGGCTTGGCCACGCGAACGAACCGTCCAAACTCCTGATCCAAAATGGCTCGGCGTCGGCGATTGAATTCACGTACCCTGACGAGCCGCTTCAGGCGCTTATCTAACTCTTCTCGATTCAACTGGGGCTTACTAGTTGTAGGGCCAAGCTGGTTCTTTCTCACTCGCCTTTGCCCTACTCTCCAAAGTGCAAGGGACTTGACTGGTCGGACCTCTGACTCTTCCAGCTCCAGATGCCTTTCTAGCGCCCTAATGGCGGGGCGCAGGCGAGCACCTGGCTGCTGGGCCTTAAAGGCTTTCCTAACTCTGGGGGGTAAACGCTGAGCCCTGAACTTCCAGTGCCCGCGAACTCTCGCAACGTCCGACCCCTGGTTCTCCAAGTGCTGTAGGTAGACTGCTCGTGGCTCAACTGTGTGGCTTGACCGGTTTTTATCCCGGGTGTCCGCACCAATGATCCAACAGAGCAGCTCCCACGGCTCCTCGGGACGCGGAACCGAGGCGGTCGCTGGGGTTCTGGCGGACTTCCAGAAGTTCGCCTGCTCTCTCCGGATGCGTTGCTCGACCTGTTCCCGCTCAGGAGGCTCTGGGTTTCCTGTGCGGGTGGCGGCTAGCATGTCCAAATCTCCCTGTTCACACTCCCTGACCTGACTCTGGTTCCTGAGACGGCGCCTAGCGCTGCTACTAAGATGCCTCCCGCACCTTCTCCACCTATCACGCAGCACCTGCATCGCTGTGGACGCCGGCGCGGGGCCCTTCTGTCCCCCTGACCCCGCTGTGACGGGGCCCGCGCCCTTTACTGCGGGGAGGGCGCCCCGGGCTGGGGAGCGTCCTCCGGGACAAAATCCAATCCTATGGCAGCCAAAGCTTCTTCT
>LGRX02033757.1:0-47948 GCA_001247695.2 Cymbomonas tetramitiformis | reverse complement strand
ATTTCCCTCCCTTCCCCCTTTCTCCCGGCTCCCCACGGGCCTTCGGCCCACCGAATTTTCCTCCTCCCTCACCCTTTATCCCAACTCCCCACGGGCCTTCGGCCCACCGTCTGTCAGCGTTTGCAGTATAGTGCAGTGCACCGCGTCCGCAGTGTAGTGCAGTGCACCGCGTCCGCATTGAAGTGTGACAGTGCACCGCGTCCGCACTCCGCAGTGTAGTGCAGTGCACCGCGTCCGCAGTGTAGCAGTGCAGTGCAGTGCACCGCGTCCGCAGTGCAGTGCAGTGCACCGCGCCCGCAGTGTAGAGTGTAGTTGCATTTTTTAATGAAAAACTCTAAAGGGCCTTGACCTTTCAAGAGCAGTAAATCGGGTACGAAAGCGACATTGTTCTTTGCATTGGCACGTTTTGTTGGGCTTTTTTTGACTAACGTGATTGTAGTTCCACAGGTACCACACGTTGGGAAATATGCGACCGAGTGTCAAGGGATAATGTGAAAGTTAGTTAGGGATCTTGGCGGCGAAAGAAGTATGGTTTAAACCGAACTGGGGGGCCGGCCACCCGGACTTGTGGTTAGTAGTGGTCCGCGAAAGCACGTGAAAAATCAATAGAGAACGTAGTTGGTCAATGCACAAAGACGACTAGGCGATGGGGCGAAGGGCACAAGAAATGGTGAAGTCGTGTTAAACTCTAGAGGCGGAACATGCGCGCCGGTAACTTTGCTTTGGATATTGATTTCAAGAAGCAATATGATATTTTGTTGTGGGTAATGAACCCAAGAATATGTTTGCCTTGAATATGCAAAAAATAACTGTGTAAACCATAAAAAATAGGGACCAACCCAACCAAAGAAATTCCTTAAAGTGATCTAAAAAATATGGATTTTTTTCTGAAAAATTCGGAAATTATCAGAAACCCCAAAAAAGCCTGAAATGTATATAAAAATACACAAAACTTTTTGGTGTTCATCGACGAACCCCCGAAAATATATTTCATAAAATCAGGCGTAAAAAGTATTGTTTGCTGCCGAATTTCGAAATTTTTCTGAAGCTTAAAAATTCGGCAAATATTGTACAAGTTAACTTTAAATTTTCTTTTTTCCTCATAGAACCCCAAAAATATTTTCCTTAATTCAGGCTGAACACGATCATTTTTTTGGTCAAATTTAGGAATATTTCTTAAGCCCTAAAACTGCCGGAAATTTAGATAGAATAACATCAAACTAGGGAAAATAGCAAACCCTAGATTCGGTAAAATTTTCAATTTTTTAGGGGCCTCCCATTGTAAAACTCCCCAACTCCCAAAACTCCCCAAATGCGTAGAATGTTAGTCTAGTAGAGGTGTGGGTGCAAGGTACCGCCCGACCTCCCACTCCTGGAGCAGCACTAGCAGCCCCTGATCGTATACCAGGGCCGCCATAGGCATGATGATGCACTCTACTTGGGACTGCGACGTGATCAAGCGGGTCGCCAAGGGCGCTCTTGGGGTTAAAGATGATAATTTCCATGGCAATGCGATCAATCGTAATGCCCTATGGAATTCTTTGGTGAACTACCTCCAGCAAGCGTTCGAGCCGAGAAGAAATCCAACAACGGCGCCATATTCGATATGGTGGACGCGACCAAAGAGGCCAAACACATCTGCTATACTGGTATCATTTTCTCTATTTTGAGCTCGTTGACCGCTCTACATCCGACCGCACGTAGATAGGTGGGCGCTTTGGCATCCGCTTACCCACAATGTGGGAAGCAAACACTTGTGTACATTACAACGCGATTGCTCCTTACAAATCACCGCCCATTGACCAACTACAAGGAGTTATTCACCATCTCCTTCGACTCCAAACTAAAATCGGAGTTGCTCGTTGCGCAATTCAGTTTACTCACGCATAAATATACCTCACTGCATTTAGTTTATCTCGCATGATCGCGGCCATTGAATACCGGTTCCCTAGCAAGTGCAACAACCATGACGTGCCGGACAAGAAAGAGAGCACGTCTTCACATACACACACCCACACTGAATGGCATGAGATAGCTCATATAGCTCTTGGATTCATGCTAAAGGCAAATTGGATTATCTTTAGAATCCCCCTCCTGTTGCGGTGATGGTGAACGCGACTTCTCGGGCTTCTTACTCCTGCAAAATGGCATCCCAATGAACACGAGGCGCGCAATTCAAAAGACAACACGCTGCCTGTGCACAACCCTTTTATCTTCATTCTTGAAATCAATAATTGTTTCCACATTTGGAAACAATTTCTCTATCCTTCACCGGTAAGTAGCGGTACACGCCGGCTGTGCTGCATTTCGAACAGCTGTGCTACGGCAAGCAGGAGTATCACAGCACAGCACTACGTCACTTCCCATGCGAATGGATATGTATGATGGATTGCTTTGTTAGGTGGCAACGATCACGACGGCAACGCAACCTATCCCGGCATCACTTGACATTCGACATTGGATGCGTGGCAAACTTGGAGTGAGCATTCATTTGTGTGCAAAAAAGAACCAAAGAGATCAAGGTATACGGGCGAAGCTCTCCCTAGATGCCTGCACGGGATGTGTCCGAACCAATCACATGCCGGGTCAAATGATGCACACCGTGTTGGTCTCTCCAATAGCAGTGATGGCAGGCGTTTCGAGCCTGGGCTCAACTTTCAGAGGCCCGGCGCCTGTACCGGAGACAACATCTGTTCGCCCTTCCCGGGAGACCGGGCCTTTGTAAAGCGTTGGATCAGTAGATAGATACGCGTGAATGGTACACTGATCCCAGCGACCTCTGAATACAAGTTGACAGGGTTGAACGCCTGCTGGTCGATTCGCTGGTAGTAGCCACCTATCACAACCAGCTGGATGGCTAGCGTGGCTACCGTTGCAGGTCATCGTGCATCGCACCTGCAAACATTCTTACGATACATGGCTACCACCAATGAATCGACCAACCGGCGTTGAACCCTGACAATTTGTATTCAGAGGTCGCCGGGATCATTGTACCATACACGCGTATCTATCTGCTGATCCAACGCTTTACAAAGGCCCGGTCTCCCGGGAAGGGCGAACAGATCTTGTCTCCGGTTCAGGCGCCGGGCCTCTGAAATTTGAGCCCAGGCTCGAAACGCATGCCACCACTGCTATAGGAGAGACCAACACGGTGTGTGCGTCATTTGACTCGGCATGTGATTGGTTCGGAAACTTCCAGTGCAGCAAATTGACGCAGTTTCACCGAACGGCTCAGCAATTCGCTTGGCCACGGAGCCCTAGGAGGCTCCGACTTTAGTTTGGGGACCGCGGCTGGTCGCCATTCCGCGAACCCGTCTCCCGCAGCAAACTCATAAAATGCGTGCATGCCAATCTGTCCATTCACCCAAAGATCGACGGAGCAAAGCGACGAGCAATGTCCCATACTGCCCCAACACGAGCGGCGTCCCATCCATCTCTCACAACAACCAAAGAACGCCCCACTCCCTTTCTGGCGGTAAACGTAGCATGACTCGTATACACGAAGATGAATTGCCTCCTCTCGTGCATGCCAGGTCGAGCAGAAGCTGCAGTCAGCAGAGGAGGCAGCCATGCATGCACGTGCCTGGTCCATGGTCTTGGCGCATATGCTGCGTTTTCTTCCAGCTTCCGTTTGTGGTCTGTACGGCGCGAAATATCCACCCTCTCATTCTTCCTTGTCGCAAGATCCGCCCGATCACCCACAATTTCCCCTCCTTACCCGCAGCTTACACTCCTCCGCGGCGAGGCAGCTGCTGCACTCAACCCGACGCCAGGCTCAGAGCGCAGCGGGCATGGCGCTGGTATGCATGCTGTCATGCCGAATCTCGCCTTGCCCACACGAAACCATCCACCCTCCACTTCCCCCAATCTCGGAGCCACATCCTCGATTCCCCGTCACACATCCCTCCCCCCGCAGGCCTCGTACCCGCGGTCCCTGGGGCGACTGGGTACACGGCGCTGCTCACCCGAAGTTTGAGGTTGTCGGATCTCTCCGGCGGCAGGGCGGGGCAGCGTGGCCTTTGCCGAAGGGCCGCTCGCCGAGGCGACTTGGTTGAGGGTTGCAGGACGCTGCGACTGCCTCCTGCGCGGCTCAGCCGGACCCCGGAACTTGCCCGTGGTACGGAATACGCTGGCGCACGGGTTACACAGCGGCTGCAGCCCCTTCATGTCCCATCCTTGCTGCGCCGCATACTCCTTGTACAACTTCGGCCTACACCACTTGTGAGACGGCTTCCCCTGCGGCCACGTGCTCGGTGGTCAGCTCGGCAACGGGGGGGGAGCAAGGGGGGCGCCGAGACACTGAAACATCTCCACAGAGAAGCCGCTGGCCAGCCTTGGCTGTGAGGAGGAGGCTCACCATGAGCGAGCACCGCAGCAACACATGCGGGCGGCGGCACGGACGTCAGCGAGTGCGCACGTGTACTAGCAAGCACCACGTGTGTCAGCAAGTGTGCACGTGTCAGCAAGTGCCGCGCGTGTCAGCATGTGTGGACGTATGTTAGCAAGCGCTACGCGTGTCATCAAGTGTGCGCGTGTATCAGCAGGCGCCGCGTGTGTCAGCATGTGTGCGCGTGTGTTTTCTTTCCACGCAATCCAACCTTTTCGGGGTGCCCGGCGTCCCCTCGGATGCGGATTGCGCCGATGCATCCACGATCGAGGGGGAAGGCACCGGTTCTTCGGCGCATGACTGGCGTGTCATGCTGGGGCAGTCAAAGCAACAGAAGTTGCGCAGGGCGCAGCTGGGGGGCGCAGCTGGGGGGCGCAAGCAGAGGGGTGCAGCTGAGGGGCGCAGCTGGGGGGCGATCGCGCACTCACAATCCGTTTGCAGTCTGGGTTGCCGCAGGGAATGGAAGGAGGCTCTTGGCTGCCCCTGCTGCCCTTGCCGCCCGCCCCCCTTGCGTCGCCGCCGCCTTGCGAATCCGGTTGCGTTTCTTCTGGGCGCCTCACCGGGGGTTCTGAAGCCATCATGACATCCTCGTCATCTTCTGGGCGCCTCACCGGGGGTTCTGAAGCCATCATGACATCCTCGTCATCATCTGGGGGACTCTCCTGGTCTGGGGGAATGTCCTCGTCCACCGTACGCTCTCGTAGAGTGAAGCAGGAGCACCGGCGGGCCTCCTCCGCCAGCTGCGTCTCCAACTCATCTGAGAGGATGCTAGCGCCACTCACCTGCCTCCAAACACCCATTGCCATCTCAGTGCCAATCGAGCAGCGCCCCTGTGGTCAGCCCAACCGACTTCATTAAGCCGTGCCCCTCTGGTCAGCCCAACCGACTTCATTAAGCCGCGCCCCTCTGGTCAGCTCAACAGATTTTAATAAACGGGGCTGGCGAAGACTTCCTCTCCCTTCCGCCTGTCGAGGAGCATCCATTGCCCTGTGTGCAAGCTACATCGCGCTCGCAGTGTTAAAAAGAAAAAGAACCACATTCAAAGGCCTGAGGCAGGTTCAAAGTTCCCTTCCACACACCCGGGAGAGCAGCACGAGGTGGACTGGAGGCCTTCTGCACAGAGAGGTCCCCTCCGGCAGATCCGCGGGAAATGGATCTACGTATGAACCTCCACAATTGGCGCAGCCACCCAAGCTTTTCACTGCGCCTTGCCTGGGCGTGCCCATGATGGATGTTGGTCAGACTGGGAAGCGATGGCCGGTGGACATTGCCACGTTGTACTCAGCCACGGGCACTCCTGTGGGACCGGCTGGGCCTGTGGGCGGGAAGCTGAGAGCGCGGAGAGGGCAAAAGTGGTACAGTTAGGTCCAGGGGAGCCTCAAGGTCTCTCCCCCTTCGGCTGGAGGAATATAGAGGGTACGGCGTGTACCGCTGATGACACTTTGGCGCAGGCTGCGGCGTGCGCCGCTGATGACACCTTGGCGCAGGCTGCGGCGTGCACCGCTGATGACACCTTGGCGCAGGCTGCGGCGTGCACCGCCGATGACACCCTGGCGCAGTCTGCGGGGTGCACCGCTGATGACACCTAGGGCGGTTCATTTGAAAGTTTCCTCAGGTCTGACGGCAGAGAGTAGACGCCAGGCCAACCCACGCGCAAGCCCTCTCCTCTCGAGGCAAATACTGGACCCGACCAATATATGTGGACTCCCTCTCCTCTCGGCGTCAAAACAAACGGATATGAGCCCTCCGGTGTATCCAATGGTGCGCATGCTATTGGGAGCGTGCGTACCGCGACGAGCATTTTGCCACACTCCATGGCGGCCTGCTTTGTGAAGTAGAAAACCTCAAGCTCCTCCAGGTCCTCGAGGTCGTCGGCCGTGATGATATCAAGGCGCCTCTGGATGCCCTTGATCCGACGGCCGAGGGCCTGCTCCGCGCGGTACAGCTGCCGGTGCAGCTCCTTACGGAACCCCTTCATCACGGTCCGGTGAATGCTGCCCGCGTGGTTGACCGACATCATCCCCAGCAGCTCCTCCTTGCGCCTCTGATTCGCCGTCAGGCCCGCCTGCCCGGGTTCCTTCACCAGCTTCTCGTAGTCATCCTTAGCCGCCCGCCGGATGAAAACCTCGGGCAGCTCTTCCTGCAGCTGGTTGAAATAGCCGGCCATGCCCGCCACGAAGGCGGCCCAGACATGCTCACACTGCCGGTTGAAGGTTCGCATCTGCGAGGCCAGGATCAGCCCAAGCAGCTCGCTTTCGCCGCCGCCGCCACTGCCGCCTTCATCCAGCGCGCGTGGCTTGTTGGCTTTCACTTTGTCTTTCACGGATTCGAACAGCTTAAGCACCTCGGGCAGGAGCCTGGCCTGGTACTGGGAGTGCAGGGTGGGGTGCAGGTAGGTCCGGCTCTCGTGCTGCGTCATGTCGGTGATGTGGCGCGAGCAGCTTCGCAGGTGCTGCCCGAGGAGCCGGTTGTTGTGTTTATCATACTGCAAGAATGGCTCTATTCGATCCTGGGTCTTCTTTTCCCAGCGCTCTCGCATCGCATCAGGCGTGGTGGCGTGTGCCACCTGGGCCATCACGTAGTCGTCGATCTTTTTCATCATACTCTCGAGGGATACGAGCGGTTGGTCAGAGCGCGTCAGAGCGCGGCCCGAGTCCAACTGGGACGAGGTGCTGTGTGGCTGCAGGGTGCCCAACACGCTCTCGATGAACATGCGGGTGAACTGGGGGAGTCGCGGCTTGAGCCTGTGGAGGAGTGCCTCGGTGTCGTCCCCTTTCGTCAACTGATGCAAAATCACGCCATCAACACCCCTCCACCGCACCTTCCGGACCTCTCACCATCATGGCATTGGCATTGTCCGTGAGGGCGAGACGAAGGCGACTTGAAGGTGACCCGAATGTCCCAATGTCGGAGCCCATCAGAGCCCTGTTGCTCGCATTGGACGAAGGCGACTTCAACTTTACGGCGCGCGCATGCTGGTGTGCCATCAACATAGCTAAACCACAACAAGGACGCTCGTCCATTGCCGATCCCATCACACGCACTTTGCCCACCCAGTGGTGGCATGCCCATGTCGCGCCGTGATGAAAAGCCGGTCACCCGGATGATGATGCGAGATGATCGCGGACGGCACCCTGGCTTCAAGCCTTTGAACGAGGCGGGATGGGCAGGTGACAGTGGAAATGGCTTGTGGATGGCGTTGAAGGGCGCATGGATGTCAGAGGAGGGGTAGGACCTTTTCCACGCGCTCCAGCTGCAGCAGAAGGTCGAACATCGGTACGAGGGCGCTCGTGACTAGCTTTTGGCACGCCCGCTGCTGGAAGCCCTCTGCCATCGCCGCCATCCTGGGCAACACGTGCTCCTCCAGGAAGCCTTGCAGGATATAGGCTTGCAGCTGTTCCTTATGCTTTTGGTCAGCAATGCACTGAGGCTGCAGCGCTCCTCGCACATCTACGACGTGGAAGCTCACGGGCGCGGCTGTACTAATTTTTTTCATCCCCGCCTCGATCTGCTCCTTCACGTTTTTGGTCTTTTGGCTCGGATCGCGCTCATCCACCTCACGCTCAGCGCGATTCTTGAGGCGCTCCCGCAGCTGCCCCCTCCACCAATGTGCCTCTTGGCTCTTCCACTTTCCGACAGTGCTGCATCACGCTTCCTTGCCCCTCCCGTCAGTGGATCATGATGCAGCTCCGCCACCTCGAAACGGGTTCCAGCACCATCTCGACACGGGTGCCAGCGCCACCTCCATGCGGGTGCCAGCTCCCATAACCACACACTGCCCGAACTGCCCAACTCGCCCATCACGCCGCGGTATCTGACAATAGAAACACAATATGCCACTTGGACGAGGTGCCTAGATCTGACAATAGAAACAGAATATGCCGCTTGGACGAGGTGCCTAGATCTGACAATAGAAACATAATATGCCGCTTGGACGGATAGCATCACCATTTTGTAGCTAACCCCGGACAATTTGTAGCTTCGATGCATTTTTGTAGCTCTTTTAGAACTGGCCAAGAAAATCCTCTGAAAATTCCCGGATTTCCTTCGTTCCCTAATAGGAGAAAAGGTAAAATTCTGAAGAAATCTTCCACCATCCTCACTCAGAACCAAGCGTTCCAGCTTGAACAAGGCTGCATCACCACACAGCGCCCTCAGATTTTTGTAGCTACACCACCCAACACATCCTGCGGTTCGGTGGCAGTCCAGGTAAGACAAATTTCAGATTTTCCAATTTCTGAAAAATAGGTTTCTATCGTTTATGAAATCTTTGTTGAGCAACACATTCACTCTTACGGTCTTACCTCAACTGTATGTCGACCGTTCGGACCGCCGGATCGAAACATCGACCGAGCGATTGGCTGACTGACCGTTCGATCGCTTATCACATCGAGCAATTTTCGATCGGAACATCAGATATTTACGCATCTCGTGATTCAAGATCATCTCACCACTCCTATCCGGAGACACGCGGCGCGGCCCCGATACAAATGGATATGGAATGCTCCTGGTCGGCAACGTCTTCATTTTCTTCAAGCTCTCATCTTGCGCCTACCTGCTGTCTGAGCGGCTTGTATTTTTGTTTGATCAATGATTTTTGCGCGCTACTTTTCTTTGTCGATATTTCATATTGAACTTGTTTTCGTGTGCATGCGTGGAACCCGGCGGGGGGGCCTTCCTGCGATGTTCTCACATGAGCCGCATGCCACCAACAACCGATTCTGGTTTCCTGCGATATAGAGATACTTGGAGACCGTCGGGCGTCTTTACATCTCGCCTGACGGTTTGGGTTCAATTCCCAACAGGAATTCTTCTTTCCTGAGCAGTGATTTTCTTTTGCAGGTTCGCCGTGCATGCTGTGCCTTTTCTGAAGCCGCCAGCAATGCTGTTGGCGGCATCCGTCTTTCCCACTAGCCTTTCTGAATTGATGGGATGCTCGGAGACCGGCGGGCTTCTTTACAACCCGCCGGTTTGGGTTCAGTTCCCAACATCCTTACTGACCAGCGTTTCGTATTCTTGCAGGTTGTTGTGTTGACGTTGTGCTTCTTTTGAAGCCGCCAGTAACGTTGCTGGCGGCGTTGACTTCCGTTACCCTGCATTGTTTGCGCAGTTTGATTTTTTCTAGTAATTTCACTCTCCTGTTGAATTGGTCATGGCCTGCTGTCAAAATTAAAACGTGTGGCGTGTAAACTCCCACCCGAGGACGAAGTACCGGCTGTCGGTATATCGGGTCGATTCCCAACGTGCTGACAGATTCCGTGTTCGGGAGTTGCAGGCGGGAACTGTTGTAGATTTTGATATTTTACCTGCTGCTAATTTAGTAGGCCAGTTTCACCTGTTGCCTTGGACCGGTGAACCCTTTAAGTAGAAGCCTAGTCTAGAACGAATATGCAAACAATATTAACTATGTCATATTTTACGGTGTAATTTGTGAATGTTTCTTGAATGCTTGCTTGCTATAACCGTTTGCCTGTGCTAGTATGCATATAATTATGAAGCATCTCTAACTAACGGTCACTACGTTGCATATCGTTCGCGTGGTACTATTTGTTTAATAAGTTTGTATTTCAAGTCATAATCGCGGTAATATTCGTTTGTGTTCCCCCTAGCTTTTGGAACTTTTGTAGCTATAGCTGAAAATCAGTTTTGTAGCTAGCTACAAAATGGCATACCGCTCTCAATTTTGTAGCTATAGCTACAAAAATGCATACGGCGACCATTTTGTAGCTTAGCTACAAAACCCGGAAGCTACAAAATGTCCGAGGGTAGCTACAAAAATGGTTGTGCTACCGCTTGGACGAGGTGCCTTGATCTGACAATAGAAACACAATATGCCGCTTGGACGAGGTGCCTTGATCTGACAATAGAAACAGAATATGCCGCCCTGGACGAGGTGCCTTGATCTGACAATAGAAACACAATATGCCGCTTGGACGAGGTGCCTTGATCTGACAATAGAAACAGAATATGCCGCTTGGACGAGGTGCCTAGATCTGACAATAGAAACAGAATATGCCGCCCGGACTATGGGTGTTCCACCAAAAACAACGAGCTAGATTGATTTCAGCCACTCACTTATATCATAATCAACCTGACACAACGGAGGTCAGCGCTTATTAGAGACTCGTGCAGTCCTCCAACCTTGAACCGCGAGGTGCAACCTTCAACACAAAAGGTTGAGGTGTCACATGGTAGCACCCCATCCATCCAAAATTACTCATGATCGGGGACGCCTGATTTCGGCAGAGCATCTGGAGATGCCTGCAGTACTAGAAATCTTGGTACGGCTTGGACGAGGCGGTCGTGAGCGTGAAAGCTTTCCCCTCTGGGTGGTGCAGGTGGCGCAGTCATCAATTCCATCGGAACATCCCCTGAAGCACTCAGCGACATCAATTTGACCAATGGGGACGATCTACTTCTCCCTGACAAAGCCGGCGCATGCGAGCAAGGGCACGCGGACCAGGATGGCACGTACCTATTAGTCCCGCTCGTCATGATTTCGCACTCCTCCGGGCTCTTCATCAGATCCTCCGTAATATCTTGAGATGGGTGATCCAGTGGCTTGACCACTTTCACGCTACAGCAACAACCGGCCCACACCTTCTCCCGGGTGATGCACCGGTTTGGGTACACTACGGACGGAGGTTGTTTGTTGCGGCCATAGCGCGGCGCTGCCTGCAAGAAAGATCCGGGATGCTCTGTGCACAAAGCAGGCAGCGCCCACACAAATGGCCAAAATGTGAAGCCTGCTCTTGTAGCAGGGAGGAAGCGCAGCATTCACATCCTGCCAAGAAAAACTCCCTCACTCACCCAGCAAGAGGCTGTGGAGGTGCCATTTCAGGCTGCTCGGTTTTTGGAGAGGGGGAGGAGGGCAATGTTAAGTTAAGGCAGCATGTTTCATCACAACACCCTCGGAGCTGTGATGGGCGATTTGAAGGGGTGGCGACCAGGGTGCGGGCAGGGACGGGCTCGTGCACAAGAGCTCCGTGCTATCGACACAAATGGAGATGGAAGCCTGATACCTGCGGCTGGAGGGATCATCGATGATACCGTCTAGGACATGGGCGTCCACCAGCCCCTCCGCCATGTCAGATAGGCCTTTTCCTCGCTCGCCGCCCATGACGTGGACGATCGTGTAAGTGGAGGGGTCTGGATCTGGGCGGACCCATCTCACGGCCAATTTATGCCGCAAGGGCTGATCTCGGTTGAAGCCTGGTAAGTCCAGTAAATTGATTGGTCCGCGGTCACTCCTCGGCGGCAGGAACACCTCAACGCCATCACGCAGCAGGCCCCAGCAGCTGTGTGCATCCACGGTGTACTGGACGAGCAGCAGATTGATCTCGGTCAGAATGGCCTCCCATGTAGCGCTCGCGGATGGCTTGATCACGACCTCGTAGTCACAGCCCAGCCGGTCCCTGAACCGTGTCGGAACCACCACCTGTCGAGCAGACATTCCACAAACCCCTCTTTCTCCTCGTTCTTCATGGCGTACAGTGCTTTAAGCCTGAATTTGTGGGTCGGGATAAGTATGAATGATCGGGAGATATTGACAGTTCCGAAGGATCCGGACCCAGATCAATAAAACAATTTGGAGGATCACAGTTCTCGGAAAACTGATTGAACATCCTTTTAGACCGTCAGATCCTCCCTAAGTGGTTTTGCCACGACGTGTCAAATATGTTTTTGACACCGGTGTCAACGCCTGCTAGTTGAGCCGGTCGAGGGCTACAAACTCAGCGGGGCGAAATGGAACGAATTAGAAATACATTAGCGTAAAGCTACTTTTTCTAAAGAAGATTCAGCGTATATCAGTTGCTAATGTACACGGAGTTTCGGTGGGCTTCTTCAGCCAACCGTATGCAACGTCTAGATAGGGTTGCTTTCCATGTACAACACAGATCCGCCCGTTCCGATCACAAGTCCGCGCCCGTCATCGGAACATCTGCGCCCGAATGACCTTACCTCACCAAGAAATTATTGCAAATATAAATTAAAAATTAGTTAATTCATACAACTTATGTGCCTAAACGCGCAAGTGATGACGCGCTTTGGCATCCTGCGGTCCGCTTGGCGCCCCATGCACCACGGGATAGGCGCAAGCAATTCTGAGGCACATAAACGCGCGCTCGGCTTTGAGAAGTTCAATTGTACCTCAAAAAAAGGTATTTGAGTGAAATTATGAAAATTAAGTTCATCCGTTCTAATTTGCGCAGAATAAAGTAACTGCTTGACAGCTCTTAACACTCGTAGACCCCCTCCGGTGCAAAGCAGACAGTGGGGAAACGCGGAAGTGACTTGATGACGACGTGATCTGACTGTTGCGGTTTTCCAGACAAGACTATGACAACAATCGAACGGGCTTGATCAATCTTGGCATAAACATACATAAAGCGTAACTCAACCTGTTTCATTAGATGACTAAAGCGACGCATGGCGTAGGTGACTGCTGCAGGCAAGCCAGGGAGGCAACCTTGCCAACGACGGCCAATAACAGATCAACCAACGACAGGAGCAAAAACTGTCTGGAGTCCGGGAATAAGTGCTAGAAGGAGGCAGGAAAAGGTACCTGATCAGGCTTTACGTAATTATCAAGATCCGCATCTGTCAGGTGCGTTGGCAGCACGCCAATCATGGCCGCGATCTCTGCTGCCAGATCGTGATCGTGATCCTCCTCCTCGTTTCGAGCACGCCATTGCTTGAGTCGTTCCGCCACGTCGCGCGCCGACTTGTACTTTAGCACGAGCTGAGGTACCACGCAGACCGTACAGCAATTCCGTCATCCAACGATACAGGGCAGGCTTGCTTTGAAACCTCGAAACAGTTCTCGACGGTCGCGTGACAATGAAAAATGAAGAGTTCGATGGGCATCGCGCTCCACTCAAAAGTTCTACCGCAGTTCGATCCCGCTGATCTCACTTTTTCCTTGGTGTCACATCGGACACTTGAGAGCCAGTCAGCATCACTCCAGGGTTAAGGCCTATCCCGCGCTGTCTCCAGCATGCGCGCGAATAGCTGAATGTGGTCGCCCGACACTCTTCAACTTGGATAGCTTGCATAAGTATGTTGAAACGTCTCGGAGCTAGGCCATGAATTTCTTTGAAAAGTGAAATGCTTTTTTCAAATCTTCCAAAAGAAAACCGCCCCGTAAATTCACAGCTCTGCTAACCCAATCCCAAGGAGCTTAGGGCACGAGGCGCATCGCGGGGTGCCGTAGCGCGCCCTAACTCGGGTGCTTGAACACACACGCCGCTCGCTAACGTCACACTTGTGCAGAAATGTGCGCCGGACGAGCACACCCGCGCTCGGAATGGGCGGATCACAGTGGTTTGTGCGGACAGCATCCCTGTCGCATAGCTGCATACGCTCGGTGGAAGAAGCCCAGCGGAGAGGACAGCATGACTCTGCTTGCCACAGCGTCTGACGTACATCAACTCCTTATTACAAGAGCAGCTTTCGGTCAACAGTGTTTCACCTTTGACTGGTCAAACTCGGGGCCACTGACCCCGATGTCATGAACCCTTTTGTCTCGTGGGCGAAGCGCCCCGTGCGCATGTGAGGGGATCGGATGGCTCTGAAATGCCAAGTTTTCGCAAGTTCCCGTGCATCGAGGTCCTCGCGCTCTCGACTGGCTCCACCACTCCTGGGTCGCCAACTGGCAGCCTTCACAACTATACCAATGCTGCCTCACCGAGCACCGGCGAATCGCGCCATGCCCTAGCTCTCAGTGATCATACCAATCCAACCCCGTCCCGAACAATACCGCCCTTCCGAACGCCCGCAAGCCGCACGAGCGGTGGCATGGCAAGGTATTTGCTCACCTTGATCTCGGTCTGGGTCATGCGTGTCCATTGGCACACGCCCGTGACCGAGTCGCCCTCGCCGGTGACCCATATCTGGACATCCTCCGCCTTTTTTTTCCTCTCGAACCGTGACCGCAGCTGTCTCCCTCTCACTGAGTTCGATCTCAGATGTCGCTTGAAATCCTCATCGGAAATCAGGAGAGTGTCCTTGCGCACTTCGTCCACTTCGAAATCTACGTCTTCCGGAGGGAAGAGCGAAGCGTCCTCCGGGCACCTGTCGCCACGGAGCCCGGCCGCGCTCAGCCAGGGAGACGCCGGGCAACGCCAGGGATCCACGCAACTCCAGCCGGGTTGATGGAAACATCCCACAACAAAGCAATGACATGAAGCGATGATCTGGCACAAGTGACAGCCCTCGTGGCCGCCCGACTAACCACGAAGGTTGTATCACCGCACGTCAGGCATTCGAGCAGGCGCACCTGTAAGCCGGGATCGGATACCGCCTGACTTCAGTTTCGAACGGCGTGACCTGGGCGGATGATTCGGTCACGGGGCTGCATGCAAGGAGCTCCTTCATTGGCATAAGCAACGCTAGGATGACGCGGTTCACCTGGTCACGTGGCAGTGGTGGTATGAGGGGTGGTATGAGGGGTGGGGTGGGGGGTGGGGGGTATGTGAGTCCGCGCTTTGAAGGCCAGCCTGCTTGGGCAGTGTCAGTGCATTCCGCCGTGCAGTGGGACGAGCACACTGAACGGCACGCGGCCCGCCGGCTAACAAAAGCCAGTCCACCACCATCCCAGTGGATGTGAGAAGCCTTCAGGAACTTTACAAATGTACATCAGACATATGGAATCGACCCGACCCGGGGGACTTGCGCCTCTCTCGCACTGCGAGTCCGATAGCCGCAAAGGGGAATTTCTAACAGGTTGGGGCGGGGCTGTGCCAAGATACCACCGACACACGTACACCTCTCAACGAATGCAAAGCAGCATGGAGTGAGCACACATACCGAATACACTCAAGCCCGCAACTAGCAGGAGCCGACACCAACGAGCCTCCGGTGATGTGGCGCACGAGTGATCCCCCTGATCAGCGGTGACGTGGCCTCCACTCATGGCGACGAACCAACCACGTGCGTGGCAGGCTGATTCTTCTGCCCCTCCAAGGCTGGAAGCAGGTAGCGCAGCTGCCCAGGGAAAGCCTTTGCTGGGAGGGCTTGGCTCTCCGACTAGACTGCAGGGAAGGAAGAAGCCCTCTCTGCCGGCACACGGGTCAAGTCATCGCCATTCCTGGCCCCACGGCGCCGGATGCAACACACAGGTTGGCCTGCTGCGAGAACCGCAGCCTGCGTGTGCAAGGGGAACGCCTACCGTGTAAGATTTGCCGGCAGACTCGACTCCGACGAACACGAGCGTGTGCACCCGCCGAGACTCTTCGGCGTGCTCCCGGCTGATGCTCAGCATATGCCTGCAACCCGGCGCAAGCCTGGCTGAGGCGGCCACGCTCTCTCTACCACCCCTCCAAAAGTGCTGCGCGGCACAGCACACCGCTAGCACAGCAAGCGCTGTCTCACGGATCACCGCTGGGCGGCCGTGTAGCGCATGCCAGCCCTGTTGCGCCCCGCGCCGCGCCGGAGTTGTGGGACATCGAGGAAAGAGGCCGCCAGCCCACTAGCGCCTGGGTTTTAGACATCGGAGGACATTTCCGAGTTCACGAGCGTTCTCGCTGTGAAATTATAACATAGATAGGTACTTCGAACTCTCGCAATGGGGAACTTTAACTAAAGTTGCGATTTCCCTTCAAAACCCTACTCCTTTCCCCACTGAAAATTCACCGCAAGCAAATTAGTCCTAAGGTTGCTACTTTCCGTTGACGAATGCATGCATGTTTATAGGTGTAGAAAATACACCGCAATCACGGGGGCGATGCTTACTTCTTCACTGTAATCAACCTTCCATAAAACGCGAGTCTTCCTTCACACTTGATCGTGCACCCCTTGCACTTGCAAGTTAAATAGCTCTTAAATAGCCCTTAATGACCCCTCCAATCAGAACACTAAAGCAAGTTCGCTCGGAACGTTTAATAAGTGAGCTTCCACAGTGAAACGGTGTAACAGAAAGCGTCCAAAGTTCGCTGACACGGACGCTCCGTGAGGCCCTGGACCTGCCACTAAGGTCGGAACCGTGATCCACTGCTAGGGTGCGGCATCAAGGCCGTTCAGTGCCCCCGAGGGATTGACATCTGGATCCCTGCTCCTTCGCCGGCGTGGCTCTGAGCCAGATGCCGCGCGGGCCTCCCGCAGGCACACCGGCGATCGCGGCACATCAGGCGCACGCCAGACGAGAGTGGAGGTGCACCTTTTGACCTTGTGCACCTTCGAAGCAATCTGCAGCACAGCCCGCCACGTGCAACATATATAATTATTCGCCTTGGCTGCTCATCAAAAGCGGAGGAAAACAAAGCGGAGAACAAAGCGGAGAGCAGGACAGCGGATTGGCACGCCGAGCAAGCTGGCTATCGGACTCGCCCGAGCAAGCTGGCTATCGGACTCGCCCGAGCAAGCTGGCTATCGGACTCGCCCGAGCAAGCTGGCTATCGGACTCGCCCGAGCAAGCTGGCTACCGGACTCGCCCGAGCAAGCTGGCTATCGGACTCGCCCGAGCAAGCTGGCTATCGGACTCGCCCGAGCAAGCTGGCTATCGGATCAGCCGAGCAAGCTGGCTATCGGACTCGCCCGAGCAAGCTGGCTATCGACTGCCCGAGCAAGCTGGCTATCGGACTCGCCCGAGCAAGCTGGCTATCGGACTCGCCCGAGCAGCTGGCTACCGGACTCGCCCGAGCAAGCTGGCTATCGGACTCGCCCGTGCAAGCTGGCTATCGGACTCGCCCCGAGCAAGCTGGCTATCGGACTCGCCCGAGCAAGCTGGCTATCGCACTCGCCCGAGCAAGCTGGCTATCGGACTCGCCCGAGCAAGCTGGCTATCGCACTCGCCCGAGCAAGCTGGCTATCGGACTCGCCCGAGCGAGCTGGCTTTCGGACTCGCCCGAGCGAGCTGGCTTTGGGACTCGCCCGAGCGAGCTGGCTATCGGACTCGCCCGAGCAAGCTGGCTATCAGACTCGCCCGAGCAAGCTGGCTATCGGACTCGCCCGAGCAAGCTGGCTGTCGGACTCGCCCGGCTCGGCTATCGGACGCCGCAAAAGTTGGTTATAGGATCACCGGCGGGGCTGCAGTTATCAGATTCACCAGCAAAGCGACGACTGGACTCGCCTGAAAGTGCTGGCATCGGACTCGCCCGAAGCAAGCTGGCTGTCGGACTCGCCCGAAAGCAAGCTGGCTGTCGGAATCGCCCTCGGTGCGCTTGGCATCGGACTCGCCCGTGTGCTGGGCTGGTATAGGGACGCGCCCGAGCAAGCTGGTTGTCGGATTCCGCTCGAGCAGCTGGCATCGGACTCGCCCGCAGTGCTGGCTATAGGGACTCGGCTCCAGCAAAGCTGGCTATCGACCTCACCCGAGCAAGCTGGCTTCGACTCGCCCCCCAGCAAGCTGGCTACCGGACTCGCCCGAGCAAGCTGGCTGTCGGACTTGTCCGAGCAAGCTGGCTATCGGACTCACCTGAGCAAGCTGGCCATCGGAATTGATGCTCGTAGCGTCGTCGCCGCTGTCAATCGGTTCCTCCTCCTCATTTTCTGGCAAAACGAGCGCCCCCTCCCTTCGCATTCAGTGCCGAGGGATGCCCGTCCTCGTGCAGAGGCGTCAACCTGCAGCCTCCTGGCGAGGGGATGAATAAGGGGAGAGGAAGTGGGCGGGCAAGGGGGGTTCTGCTGCAGAGCAGGGGGAACCTGGAGGTGCAAAATTGCAATCCTCTTCGTATTTCTTGACGGTTGCCTCGAGCTTGTTGTGTAAGATGCTGAACATTTCTCCCTGCGGACACCCGAGCAGAGTCGCCATCCCTCCCCTGCCTCCAGCTCTGCTGGCGCCACATGGACCTCCACGTGGCCTTCAAAACCAGCGTAGTAGTCGTGTTGCTATTACAACTGGTAGTGTGGAGGGATTCTGGCGTTGTAATGCGTGCACCATGAATGCATATGGTCCTCGGATTTCTCCAGATTGCTCCACGTGATATGTGTAACTGCTCGCACGTGTACAACCATCGCGCGTACAAACCTAGAGCATCACGGCATTGCTCGCACTAAGAGTGGCATCAACGTTCCCAATACGAGTAGTGAGCATTACCGTAAGTAGCAGCATACATAGATGCCACTACAACTAGCATCAGCGCATGAAACTGGGAGTAACCATGCGAGCCCTGGTGGAGCGAGTCCTGGATGCTTTCACGGACCTTGTTGCGCTGCCGCGTCAGCACGCGCGCCCACAGCTCCTCTTCCGGCAGTGTGCTGCTCCCAGCACATCGCTGCTCTGCGGCAAGTTGGGTGTCCCACTCCGCCCTGGCAGCCACTGCCTCTCGCTTCTCCGTCGCCGTCTTCGCGCGCCTGCCCACCTCGCAGCTCAGCGAGACCTTCTTCACCTCGATTTTCTCTTGTGTGTGCTCGTTCTCCTTGAACACCACCACCTGCGCATGCCGGGTCACTCCCGCCACCAACCAACCCACCGCCACCTGTCAGGTCACCATCACTACACGTACGATATAACCGCCATCACATCCAGGATTTCATCGTGCAGTACGAACAGAGTGTGAAGTGTATTGCAGGTCCACGGATGACATTTGAAGCGGCAAGTTTTGGAAATATCCAACAGCCAAGGCCTATGGTTGCGGCCCGCATGCGAATGCCTCGATGCCCGGAGCCTCAACCAATATGCCGTGCAGTTGCCATCTTGTTGCATAGCCTGGTAGGCTGTAACGAGCGCCACTCACTTCGGACGCTTGTTCACAGAGACGGGGAGGAGTCTCGTTTCTACCCCTCGTTCGCCGAGGGCGAGTTTGAGTCCCTCACCTCGGTCACTCGGTCGCACCACTCATCACACTTGCTCAGTCACGGAGGATGGGGCCAGGCACTCACCTCGGGTCTTTTGGTCACCGAGGACAGGGTTGAGCCAGGCACTCACCTCGGGTCTTTTGGTCACCGAGGACAGGGTTGAGCCAGGCACTCACCTCGGGTCTTTTGGTCACCGAGGACAGCGTTGAGACACTAATCTAGGCCGCTTGATTGACCGAGGCTGAGAAGCAGCCACTCACCTCGGTCTTTTTGTCGCCGCGGACGCGCTCCACAATGGTGTACTTGAAGCCGTCACCATCTGGCAGCGGAAAGCCCGCAGGGTAGGGCACATTGCCGATGTTATTGAGATAGATGCAGTTCTCTTCGGCCCGAGCATCTGTATCCTTCACTATGTAGTGCACCTTGTCCTCCGTCACATAAGACGATGACGTGGATTGCGCCGGCGCGGCGACCCCAGTGTCGGGCAGGTGCAGAATCCCGAAGTTTAGCTTTCCTGTTGGGCAAGGATACCCCCTTAGACGACAACACCGGTGCCCGGCAGTCGACGGCGCTTTTGGAGAGCCCCCGAGGAGGGGCTTTTCCTCTGATCGCACGCGGAATGTTCCGAAAGCTGTTGCGAAAGGGACGACAGGACGTACACATCCTGGACACACCCGAGTTTGGGCAGCCCTGTAAGCGAAGCTGATGTCTGTGAGCGGCGCACACCATGAACGACGCTCAGGTTCGGCAACGGTGCCCACCACGATGGTCCAAAGTTATGGCCGCAGGGCACGCCATGACCGACTGACAGGTATGGCAGCGGCGCACCATCGAAGTTGTCGAAGCTGAGGTAGAATACCGGTAAGTTTCCCGGGGACTTCCCGGGTAAGCGGCGGTGGAATGGGGCGGAGGCTTTGCGAGAGCCCTGGCGCTTGATTGTCGTCTGCACTAAACGGAGCTCTATCTCAAGGGCGTGTGCGCAAGCGGTGAGGGCGGCGACTCCAGCCGGGACGCCCGGTTGCTTCAACTTGTCCAAGTCTGGCACCAAACGAAAACAAAAACCCGTTGAGTGGCTTATCGGAGGAGAATTTCCAAGAAATCTATTCCGCTCACAAAAATATGCTGAGCTGGCAGCTTACACCCCCCACGACGTTTCCAAACAAGCTTCTAGAGAGGCGAAGGAGAGTGTGCGCGGTGCGAGGCGGAACGTACAGCACTGCAATTTTGCACTTCCTTCCATTCCAGCGTACTGCCTTCCATTGGGGTGAGCAATTTTCATATCATTCTGTATCATTTCTATCGCTTTAGGTGACGCGTGAAACTGGCCCAACTGAAAGCAAGCGACCTGGCGCAAAATAAAAGGGAGATGGCGGAAATCCTGTTTGCCATACAGCGCGTTGGATAAACAGTTAAATAGGCTGTCTTCTCCCGAAAATTCTTTTCGCCGGACGGCTTTATTTTTAAAATATTCATCGAAGCCAGCTTTAAGGTCGCCATTATCGCAAACCTCAGGAAATGCCGCAGGTGCAGTTTGCGGCTTCCACTCGAGCCTGCGCGCTAGCTCTTGGGCGATATCGTTTCGTGGATATCGTTTCTCGTTAACGCTTATTTTCAGCTTTTGGATAACGTCGAACCACTTCTCCTGAGCACACCATTCTCGCAGCGTTTCTGGGTCCAGCAGCTCGTCGCGAGCAGGCGAGTTGGCCGGCATAGAAACGTTCAGCGTCAAGCGATACAATACGTTCTTTGTTTCGTCGGAAAAGCTACTGCAGAGTGGATGACGAGCTTATCATGGAATCCGTATTTCCACACACGTCAAATCGCGTTCCCTTGAAGGGTTTTGCATCTCCAAAAGCTCGTCTTGACATGCTGTTCTCGCACGGCAGCAGAATTCTCATGAACACTCCACTCGACTGTGCACTGGATGAACACAGCTGAGCTCTAGCGTGAGGCAACTGCCGACTGTCTTCTCAGTGTTGAATCTCCCTATAGATATGATATGTTCTATAAAAGGGACAGGGTGTCACAACGTACAAGTGTCACGGGCGCTGGGAACTTGTCAGATGACACATGATGACTGCATGTGACGGCTGCGTCATATCGCGTGAGAGAGACACAGTGACCGCAATGAACGTCGCCGGCAGCAGACGCGAGACGGTGAACACATCGACATCGCGGACCAGGTTCCCCAACCCACACGCAAGATCCGTTTACACCCAAACCGAAACGCAAGACGAAGGTCACCGCCTCGTTATCCGATCGGAGAGGGGAGCAAACGAAACAAACGCAAGATCAACGAAGGCATCGAACTTGACCCGTCTTCTGGTGGTGCTCGTGCTGTCTTCCGCCAATAGGCTTAAGGCTTCGAAGTCGAGAATCACTTTTCTAGCATGATGAAAACCATGTCGTTCACCGCTTTCCACGTCCGCAGTGTTCCTCATTGTGGTGGCAGCGGCAGATACCAGCGAGCAAGCGGAGGAGTGCCTTTTGCTGCTGCCTCGAAAGGGAGCAGGCCTTTCTCACAAGCAGCTTGTGTGCAATTGAGAACATCGGCGGTAAAACAACAGCAGCTTAGGTGTCTCTCCACTCTTCAGTTCCCCCCTTTCTTCAACTGTCTCGATCGGTTTGCAAATGCGGCGTTCGAGTCGGCAACAAAATTCTGTATCGGGCCGAGCTATGCACTTCCCTTTCAAAAATCTAAGAAAATATGAGCCGTTTTCTTTCAGCCGCGAAGTTCATGCTAAGTTTGACAACGCGGCAACCATGACTCTCATTGTGTTCACAAACGTGCGCATCTCCCGCCGGCAGATGACAACTTAAAGCCCAAAGGCGAACTATTTTGCGTTTCAGACTTATGCGATGCAAGCGAGACGTCCAGACTGGAGCATCATCAGCGGAGAACGTCGAACCTGACTCTGACGTCGATCGAGTCCAAGCTGCGACTGACGCACTCTTAGCTAAAGGCTTAAAAATGTGAGCAAAGCAGCACTATAGAGAGGGCAAGTCTCGTTTCAGAACTTCAGAGTCACGTCTTGGCGCAGGTGTCCAGGTCTTGCTCACAGCTGTTGGCGTTGTCAGATCCCTCGTTCCTACCCTGCCATAGTTTGCCTGTGAGCGAGTCCATAAAACTATAACTAGAACGTTTGTGTGTGTAATCGTGTGTTCGTGTCCGCGGACACCTTAACATCCAGTAGATAACGTGTGCGCCAGATTCTTTAGGTTCTTGTACCCGTGCTTCACTTTATTCGACCATGTGCCTGGCGGAACACTGGCTCGGAGTCGAACTGAACCCTGTCCGCCCATTCCTTGTACAGCGGCTTCATCCGAAGAGCTGCGGCCGGCACCGGCAACGACGTCAAGCGCCTATCGGTGTATATGGAGGTGACGCCGCGTTTCCATACATCCTTGGGGATGGCTTAAGAGTAGCGGACGCCGGATAACTGTCACGCCTGAGGCGGCACTGCACTGGTTAGCGCGTAAGAGGCTGCCTCGCAAGACGCCACGCTGCATGGACACGGCAGTCTGCACGATAGAGGCTGTCTCCCAGGAGACTACAGGCCAGGACAGGAAGTTTAGCGCAAGAGGGCGTGCCTCGCATTACGCCGCGTGTCACGAGCAGGAGAGTTGGCGTGATGGAGCTACTTCGACAGAGGACATTGAACGCGCCAGATGCCGCCTTGCAAGATCCCCGACACGTCGCGTGTCACAAATGCGCCTTGGAACTCTGGGAGCATTTCCTCGTGCCCGCATTAGAGGGGTTGTAGCAAGCCTGTCTGAGCTTGTGGCGCAGCGGCTGCAGTTGTACGTTCAGGCAGCTGCATTCTCACTCGAGTAGGTTTCTAGCAAGACATACTCAAGGGCATTAGCTCGTTGTGCAGGCCATGGAGGGACGCTCGCCGGAGGACCCCAGATTAACGACCAAACTTGAGGGTGTGGTGAAGGACCTAGAGAAGTTGGCCAGGTAAGCGTCCGGATCCCTGAACCGTGACTTTCATGCATGCGACGGCTCCACGGCCTCGAGAGCGAGGCATTTTTGCCTATGACTGCTTGTCTGGTATCTGGGGTCCGAGGAGACGATGAACCCAAAAGAAAACCGCTGCGGAAACCGAGTTGCAGCGAAGATATGGGTTCGCCGTCCGGAACAAAACGTCCTGAAGACCGTGCAGTTTGATCCTTATTTGGCATCCCTTAGGAAGTTTGATATCAAGGGCATCCATAGTGTTCAAACGAAACTGGTGCGCCCAATAGACGGGTCAGGGTTATCTGTCACGACGTCAAAGATTCCGAGGCATGGGGAAGAGAACAGACAATGAGAGGCTCTGATGCACAAACGCGTGGCAGCAGATGAAGCAGCCCAACGTCAGGTTTTGCGATTTCCTTGCTTCAGGATTCAAATTGCCCTGAAACCGTGCACAAGAGCAAAAGATGGCGGTTGAGGTTCAGTTTCAGGTTGGTCACTTCAGGATCAAATGATTCATCCTGCAGGGTGCATAAACAGGAGCGGTGTGTCAATCATGTTTGCAGTGATGAGATGGAGTCCTCTCCTGTCGACCGTCTCCGAAGAAAGAAAGACTCGCGTTTCTAATCGAGTTCAGTGGCGTTCTTGGAGTTGAGGGAGATGTGGTATATCAGCATCACAAAAAAGGAGAAGCTTGTGTCAGCTTCATGAAATGTAGTTTGTTAGTGATTAGGTATCTTAATATAAAATCAAGATACTACATTAGAGTTGGGTAGTAGAGAGTTAAGGTGATTATTTTGGGACATCATTTGAGGTGATTTTAAACGTGTATGGTGGCGCTAGGAGTTAGTATGATGCAAATAAGGCTTATGGAGCATTGGATTTTCACCAATTCCTGCGGTACTCAAGCTGGCAATCTCACTTCCGCTTCGTCCACACAAGCTTACGCTTACGCTTCACCCTAAAGCGGAACGCTCCCCTGTAGATTTTCACAGCTTCGTTTCGGCGCAAGCGCTTGACTAGGGGGCTATTATACACTCTTTCGAGGATGGCTAGTACTAGGCAAACCATATGTTGATCAATGGCATGGCTAGCATTCAGATTTTGCCATGATTTGGTATATCAATCATTTGCCTACGGGTAGACGACGATTGAAATCATTTGCATACGCGCAGACTACTATTAAATCGTTTGCCTATGCGCATATACTAGGATAATCGGCATGTGCCAGGCGCGCATACTAAAATAAATCCGTGAATATTTCACCCCTAACCACAAGTCATCTACTGATTTTTCAACAATAGTCGATGCGGAATTTCATTTCGTTTCGCCCATGCTTCATGTCGGCCATGATTATATCAACTGGTGGGATCGGGTCCATAGCCAGAACCACGCGGTGACACTTGCAACTGCGGTATACGACGCCTTATTTTACGGAGGGCAACACACCCTGACGAGGGCTATATATCTGCAACGCCAAAGCAACTGCGGCTGCTGCTGCAGATGCTGCTAAGGCATCTGAGCCTTGTTCACCTATATACTTCTTCCCCATTTGAGTCAGAGTCGGGGCAAGACCTTGACATGGATAGAATTCGTGAAGTATGCCGGCTACTTAAGTCTGAGGAGGGATACCCATATGTGGGTAAGGGTGAGGATGGTAAGCTTGTTCTGCTATCTACATAAGTTGGAGTACCCTATTCGTTCACGATCCGCCAGTTGGGAATATGGTAGCCTAGGTTATTTCCCAACCTGGACTGCGGATGCCCTCCTCCTCCATCGGATCTGCAAGTGCGGCTGAAGCTATTGGGCAAAAGGTGGCTCATGCAGAAGCAAGGGCTAGATTCGCATGTGATTATCGGTGACACTTCGAGGGGCTATGACCCGAAGGAATCCCCCCCCTTCGACTTGGTCCAAGAAACACGACACCCATTTCTCGGTGTCGTGCGATTTAGTCGGTTCTAAGGATTGTGGACTGATAAGCCAAGAGAGACAGCGATGATTGATTGTTAATTTGGGAAATGGCAAGCAGCCACCTGTTGGTAATAGTGTTAGTCAACTTTGGTATTATGTTTCCTGCCATAATGATTATTAGTGTTATAACTTCGGATTAAGTGAATAACATCCGGCTTCGATTGGTTGCCAAGGACCATCCTTTCAGTTTTCTACAACTCGAAGCTTTAACGCGGACCAAGATTGCCCCTGAGCCAACACTCTGACCGCAATGTGTCTCAGCGGGATGTGTCACGGTGCCCATGTCACACTCCCGGTCGTCAGCCTATGACCGTCACACACAGTACAACCAGAGACCCCAACCCTCAACGGGTATTAGGAAGCATTGGTCAGTATCTTTTCACGTGAGTTATCTCACGGTCTCCACCAGCACGCATCCGCAGTAAGTTCGGGGGGGGGGGGAATCCGAATCCATGGGGATATCGCGGGGGGACGAATGGGGAGGGGGAGGTTAATACCGGCAGAGAAATCCGCGAGTTATGCTTGCTTCGTGTGATGAAAGGTCGGTTGCTCATCAGTTTGGAGAGCAGACCGCCTCTACCAAATGTTTCATTTTCGAGGAGTGGCGTGTGAGTAGCAATAACGAGCACGCCTGCATTCAACCTGCCGAATGCCGCTCTCCCTATCACTATTGAATGGTAAATGGCTACTGCGGATAAGTTGGGCACGCATATATTACTTCTCGCTCGCGAAGTTACAACACAGTGAACCATTCAACCACCCCGTCAATTTATACTGCAGTGAACGGCAATGTTTGCCTCTAAATCAATAAAACGTTAAGTTGTATAGCATGTTTCGTGATTATTCCCATGTGATGACCATTGCTGTGAAGGGAATCGTATTAGAAACAGGCGGGCTTTGCTCATCCTGGCATTTCTCACATCATTCTCTGAGAACAATAATGAGTGCTCCAGGATTGCCTTCCACGATTTCCTTCCGAAGCATAGGATTCTTAGTGATGGCCTTATCCACCGCTATCTTCAGTGGGCAGGTGCCGGTTGCATTATTGCGCCCACGTCCTGTTATGATGGCCATCCTCTTCAGAACCTGGATCAACGGGATTACGCTCTCTGCAATAAGCTTCTCCACATCTTTGACTTTCTGTCCATGGAAGTCCAACGTATGGAGGCCGTGTATAGCATCACTTGGCGCGCGCCCTGCTGCAGAAGCGTCCGCCGCTGGGTTGTTAAGCTGAAGCACCCGCCTCCGTGCTTCTTCACTGGCCATAGCGTACCGGTTCTCGCATGCGCGGATTTGATCTTCTGTGATTGCTACAGCTCCACCTTGCGCTGTCCCCGCCATTTGCTTCAACCGGGCCAGCTCCTGTCCAAGCTCCTTCTGCTTCCACCGGGCTTTTTGGAAATTGGCCTCCTTCTGCTCGGATGTGAGCTGTGAGGCTTCCCTCTCCAAGCGCAGATCGGGCGCATTGGGTCGCACAACACGCACCGCCGCCATATCTCGGAGCGCGTTCTCGGCCAGCGTCAGGTCACCGCAATGATGCAGCAGCAAGTTGTGCACCACGTCAGGCGAGTCCTCCATGTACAAGCGGAACGCCGTGTCCTCCAGGTTGTCTGCTCGGGCCTCGTCCTCGAAGCGGATCTGCGCGAGCATCTGCGCCGCAATGCTCCGCTCTGCCTCCTCCGACACCTCGCGGTTGCACGTGCAGCATTTGAACACCGGCGTGAACTCCGACTGTGCATCCGGCGAGTACTCGTACACTCTAGAGTAGTTGCTTTGCATTCGGTGCGCTTGGAAGCACTCCAGGCATATGGCATGGAATCCCCCTGGGCACCGCAGCGCCACCACCGGCTTGTCGCTTAGCTGACCCAACCAAGCCTCCAGGCACACGGGACAGTGTGATTCATCATCTTCGGCGTTCGCCGCACCTGTATCCTCTCTGAGTTTCTTCCCGGAAACCACCAGGCCACCCTCCTCCTCCTCCACCTCTGGCTCTGATGCGGCCCCCGCGGCCTGCCACGTTGGCCTCCGTCGCCCCCGCCTGTTGCGTCGGTTATTCCGGCGCCGGCGCCGGGGGGCACTCGGAGCTGCAACCTGGCTACCTGGGCCGGCATAAGCGTTTAAAAGGACCTGGGCGTCCGCCTCCTCGCCACGACATCCCATCGTCTCCGACTCGAGGGTCCTATTCTGCTGGCCTTGTTGTTGCTGCTGCGCCTCCACCTCCGCTGCTCGCTGGCGCTGCGCCTCCTCCTCCGCTGCTCGCTGGCGCTGCGCCTCCTCCTCCGCTGCTCGCTGGCGCTGAGCCTCCTCCTCCACTGCTCGTTGGTGCTGCGCCTCCTCCTCCGCTGCTCCCTGGCGTTGCTGCGCCTCCTCCTCCGCGTCAAGGCTCATCTGCAACTCCTGGAGCCTCCTATCGCATAATTCCTTCCGAAACAAGACTTTCTTCACCAACGCAGAGGGCAGCCGGTCGTGGCTGAAGTTGGGGTTGCTCCACAGGACCATGTAGTCACTCTGCGCCTTGCTCAAATGCAGCATGCCGGCCGCCGCCGTCACCGCCAGGTCTGCCAGATGAATCGAGCTCTGGGCGCGGTTTGCGAACAGGGCGGCCAGCAGCGCCTGCTTCTCCACACTGCCGCTCGGGGTCGCAGTGCTGCCTCCTGCCCCCTCGCCAAGGGGCCTCTGGATTGCACTGATGCCTTCGCTGTATGCCTTAAATGCCTCATGGTATCTCTTCTTCTTGAGCAGCGCGTTGCCGTTGTCCTTAAAAGACGCCGCCTCCGTCATGCTCTGCTCCTCCGAGCGGCTGGCACCGCCCGAGGGTGGATCACCGCATTGCTGGCGGCGGCGCTCACGCACCGCCTCCCGGGTGGCAGAGATGAGGCGCTCGCGCAGCTCCTCCCGGTACCCCGCGCTCTCCTCATACAGGCGCTGCGCCTCTGGTGTGCCGAGGACGACGCGGGACACCCCCTCGTCGAGCGCCTGCTGCACCATCGCCGCGTGCTCCACCTCCTGTGCCCGCTCATTATGCCGCACCGCCTCGGCCGCATCACCATCGCTCCAGGCCTCCCCCGCGTTGCTCCTGCGCTGCAGATCGTTCAACGGCCGGTGGTCCTGCCCACACTCGTGGCACAGCTCTCGCGCGTGCAGGTAACACCGCATCAACCGCGCCTCGTCCAATACCGTCGACGCCCACTCTGGACCCTGCAAGCACAACTCCCACGTCCTTGGGTACGGTGGCCCTCCAGGCCCCAGACTGCCCCGCCCCTTGCGGCCCCTACTGGTGCTGCCACTGTTCCTGCCTCGAGGGTCAGGTGCGCTGACACCAACAGAGGCGTCCCCACCTGATGGCCCAACAGAGGCGTCCCCACATGATGGCCCAACAGAGGCGTCCCCACCTGATGGCCCAACAGTGGCGTCTCCCTGCTCGCCGGCCACCCCATGCCCGGGGAGCACTTCGCCGGTTGCCGCGCTGAAAAGTGAGCCTCCGCCTGCCGAGGACGGCGGATCCGCATGGGGCGTGCCAAGGATCTTCCAGGATTTAGGGTCGTGCACGTCCTCACAGGCTTCGTCCCAGGACTCGGCCGCACCAGCCATCCGCGCCGCCATGTCGTATGACTCATATGCCGCAAGGCTGCGCAGGGTGTACGTTGCGAGATCCTTGGCTGTCGGATCGCTGGGGCGGCCTCGCCCGGGCGCATTCCACCTCAGCACCACCGCATCGAGTGGGCGGGCGCCTCCGACCATGGCGAGGCGAGTGCCGGGAGGCAGCTGCGGCTCTCGCGCGAACTCCCGCCGGCTCTGCATTGCTGCAGCCCGCACCCTTGCAATCTCCACCGGATCGGGCCTCCACGATGACCGGGTCGCTGGCGCTCGAGTGGGCGAGGGCGCCCTGCCACTTGCAGGCCGCGAGGCAGAAGAGGACCGTGGCGCCATTATGCCATGGCCAGGCGCCGGCTGGTATCCACTCCACGCCACGGGGTTCCCGGGAGGGGCAGCTCGGGGGGGAGATTCACGCGCCCCGATGTGTGCGTAGGGGCAGCGAGGGGGGCCGGCGGCGCAGCGGGACATCTTGAGATGAAACATGCAGAGTGCAGAGGCCGGGTCGGCGAGTGCGCTGCGGAACATGGCCGTCCATTCTCTGTTGAGCGCCTCCCACTGACCGCGCGTCTGAGGGGTCCACATATCGAAGCCGGAAACCTCGCGCGGGCCGGCGGTCGGCAGCGCCTCCCCGGACTGCAGGAAGAGTACCACCATAGAGAAGAACTCGTCGCGTTGACATGAGCTGGCGACGAGGTAGTGGAGGCCTCCCCAGGCATAACGGCGGTCCCCGCAGTCGTCCGGGGACTCGTGGACCAGCTCGTGGAGGCTGTAGACGGTGGAGCTAGCATTCATGGATTTCCACCAAGGGTCGCGGGGGGAGGAGGGGGAGGACAGGAATGACAAGGCAGTGCGCGGCTGCGCGGCGCACCACTGCTGCACGATCGCCCGCACCGCGGCGTCGTGAAAGCGGATGGACAGCTCGTCGAAGCCTAGGCGCACGCGCTGCACGGGGATTTCACCCCCACTGGCGTCGCGCCCGCGGAACAGCTTGAATTTCCCCTTCAGGGCGTCGTGCAGCACCCGCGAAACGTCGCGCTGATACTCCAGCTGAGCTCTCGCGAACTGCTCTAGCCGCGGATCCGACATCCTCCTCCCCGATGTATAAGCGACTGCAGGGAGCGAAGGAGCCTTGTTTCCGGCACGGAGACAGATGAAGTAGTTCTATGCCCTGTCGGTCGTCTCCGCGGCAAGGATCACTCCCGTTTGCGGGAGCCTGGGCTCGTTTGCCCCTTTCCCCCACCCACCCATCAGTCGCAGCAGGGTGAGAACTTGCCCTAGGGGATAGATAGAGTGATGGGCTCAGTTTGCTTTGGAACTGTGAAATAAACGAAGCGAAAGTGCACAAACTGCGAGGAACACGAACAACCAACGGGTTGAAGGTAAAATACGCGGACGCATACCAGAGCACGCGTGCGCGCGCGGCTCCCATAGTCTGTGCACGCTGACCTCGGCGTAAAAGCCTAGGCACCTAGGGCGCTTTTATTATTCAGCCGCAATATTTCTTTGATGCGCGCTGACTATCTGCACATTACGATACCATATCTAAGTGAGTAAGACAGCCTATCGTGTAAGGAGTATAAGAAAAGAATCCTCGGCAGAACTGCGACAGAAAGCAAATTACCTCCTTTGCATGGATGTAAGAGTCGCGTCAAAGCTTGATGACAGATATCAGGCGCAACGGTGAACTCCCGTACGGGATACTAGACGTATGAAAGCTCTCATGCCGGAGTATTCCAAGATGATTTACCTTTCTCGAAACTCCGCGAACTACAAACCTAAAAGCAATGCGAGAGCAGATCAGCAGAAGTGAGAAGCAGAAGGGCAAGTGAACAGGCGATAGGATACATATTATATGCGAGCATACTTGATACTACATTAACATACTTGTGCACATACGATAGGCACACGACATCGACAGGTGGGCGCGCGGGGGGACCGGTATCAGCAGTCTGGAGTCTTAGTCACCACATCACCACTCGACTGTTTCTGACGTGAGATCCTTGACCGTGAGCCCTTCTGATACTGTTGATCGCCGACTTTCCTTCCGTCATCAGTGATGTAATGATGATGTAATAATGATGTAATGACGTACATTCAGGAGACGGATCGTCCGATCTCACTCCTCGGATCGCGGAAATGAAGAATCGCGAAGTGGCGGTTCACCTCCAGCTTCGTAGTCCAAGTGTCGCAGAGTGTCGCTCTTAAGTCGGAAATTGGTGAAAATACTTCACTTTTCCTACCTGCTGACGATTGCTGCGTCTTTCTTCTCCGTTTCCTAACGCAAGTTTTCTTCTTACAATCATGGTTTCCGCAGCAATCGCTACTAGTTCTGATTTGCGGAGGGCGACCCGCGCCTCCCGCAGCGCACGGCCCCGTCTGCTTGATGAGAATTCCGTGCCCAACGTTATGTCGTCCGCGTTTAATGCAGCGACCTCGGCTCTGCGGGTCTCCCCTCCGCGGGAGGAGCCCGCAATCTTTCGCTCGTTGGGTCTTAATGAATCTGAAGACGGTGACGAGGTGGTCGACGCGGGGGAAAGGTGGTCCCGAGAGAATGTTGAAACGCCGGAGTCGCCGTCCGGACCGTCCTTGTTGCAGGAATTGTCGTTTGGCGACCAAGCTGCCCCTGGACGCGCTGACTCTCCTCCTCCGGCAAGAAATGTGCTGCAGAGAACGTCCTTGGCGGAGGATGTTGCGGGGGGGGCCAGCCTCCCTCTCCGTCCGCAGGCGTCCCGCGATGAAGTCCACCACGCGACGGAGGAAAGGCTGACTATTCCCGACCTGACGGTGAACGCCTTTACTGGACTTAACTTCTTCGTGCTGCCTAGCAAGGAATTACTTCTGAACCCCTCAATCTTTAAGACCGAGCACCTTCGGAAGATCTGTGCCAAGGTCCCTGGTCTGGAGGTGTCGAACAACCAGTCCAGAGCAACTATGGTTCGGAATTTGGAGAGCTTCCGCGAGGTGCTGGAGAGGTCACGTACGCCCCCGACGGGGGATATGGCTACACCTGTGACTTTGACCCCGCGTACTGATCTGAACGCGGGGGGGCCGGTCCCCCCGCCAATGGGGGACGTCCCGACTGACTTGGTGTCCCGGGAATCGGGACACCAAACGCCTCCAGTTGTCCCGGTCACCGAGGGCACGGGCCCCCGGCGGCCCCCGTCCCCGTTGTACGTCCGGCCGGGAGCCGCGCAGACCCCGACGTACCCGCCGGGGTTCGGCCCGCACACGGACCCGAATGCGGAGCAAGGTCTTTTCTCTGGCCTCGACCCCCCCGCAAGCCAAGCACAAGAACCTCTGCAACCAGCCCAGGTAGCTAGCCCGAGCGCTCCTGCTTGCCCTCTCCTTTTCCTTTAGAAATTTGAACTCGTTTCGGTTTAATTTGCTAGGGCCTTCTCCTTCCCTGTAGTTTGATACAAACTTAATCAGCCTGTTCAACCCGTTTCACTAGTTAGGAATTCTTCCCCTCTTTTAGAATAGTCCGGTCCCCGTCCTCGTGTCACAAAGAGTAATTAGTTAGGGCCCTTGCAGTAATCTAGGAGCGCAGTGCCTGGGCTTGTGGGCGCTTCCTAGGTGGTGAAATTTGGTTCTTGTAAACTTTTATGCTGCTGTTTGTAGCCTGCCAATTTAAAAAGTTTTGACTTGCTTTAAAAAGTTTGAATTTAAAATGCTGCTTGTGTCCCGTGGGGACAACAAGAACTTGGTTATCCTCACACTGAGTGAGGCTCTTCTTGGAAGAGTATGTACCCCGTGGGGGTTTTTTGTTGTTTGAAATCCTCAATCTGTGAGGTGTCTCCTCTTGGAGGGACATTGTACCCCGTGGGGGTTGTTTATGTGGACAATTGGTTCCAAAATATCTGGTCGGATGTAAGCTCCTGGTTATGGGCCTTCTTGACAAAAATTGGTTGATATTGCAGGCTCGGGAGGCTGATGATGAAGTGGTGCTCACAAGAACTCTGACTGCCCCAACGGTGGGAGATGATTGTGCCATTTGCCTAGCCAGCCTGCTAGGAGAGATGCCGTGTGTGTCAACTGCATGCAATCACCACTATCATGTAGCCTGTTTCGATGGCCTGAATGAAATGTACCATTTGACCAGCTTGGTCCAGCCAGCAGCAATACATGCTGTTTTCACCATGACCTATAGAAAAGTAGTCAGATGTCCATTGTGTAGATCTGTGCTGATTGTGGATGAACTCCCATATGGGGAGGACAGATTCACATATCTGTGGTAGATATAGTTGTATTATTTTTCTGAGGGCAGTCTTGCATGAGAGTTGTAATTTCCTGATTGTTGCATTGTTTCAAAAATTTGGCATTAATTGTTGTGATTAGGATCGAAATTGTTTGCTGTTATTATGATGATAAATAATTGCTGCAATTGAGATGAATGCTATTTGAAAATATGAATTTGTTTATATTGAAAATATGAATTTGTTATATTACAACTTGAATTGCTGTGAGGATTGCTGAAAATAGGATTGAAATTATTGCTGTTATCATGATGATGAAGTTGCTCTAATTATGACGAAATAGTTCCTGTAATGTTGGACAATAAGTACTGCATTTATGATGACTATGATTGCTTTGTTCGATGTGAGGATAGGTATGAAAATTTCTTTGATCCGATCGATGAAAAAATTGCATGCTCGTGACAAGCTGATGCTGGAATTAATGATTAGGGAGGGTGATGTGATTGCCTCAGATTATGACCCCTTATGATTATTGCATTACGTGCATTGTCAGAGTGGGGGCGAGAAGATGTTACTGTTGTAACACATTATTATGCATGTTTGTATCGAGGCAAAGGACGATATGTGAGTGTTTCCTCAACCTCAAGTAAATGAAGATGGATGGTGGCATGAGGGAGCAGGCTCCTTTGGGATTGGCATCATCGATGACGCCGGGATTCGACATTCAGGCGTACGTGGACTCGGTGCTCCAAAGATCCATGCAAGAGGAGACCAAGGGGGTCTCCAACTGGTTGAAAGCACACCGATTGAGAAGCGAGCTGTTGGACTGGTGCCTGACCCCGGGGAAATCGGTGCCGGAGATACCGAAGCTGATGCGAAAGGTGGCAGCTGCTTTTGGTTTGCCGGGAGCTAGTTCGAGGGAGCCGGAGACTCCTCAGTCCTTGTATTCCCTTGCCACTCTCATCGAGAGGGAGTTGGCAGGAGGTACTAGGGATGCGTCCTTGCCGGACAATCACATTGCCCTGTTTGCACATCAACAAATAAGGGCTACAGTTCCAGAGTGTGAGAAGGATGATGCGCACGAGTCAGAATTGCAGATGTTCATTAAAACCCAATCCAAGAAGGCCTCGTTATCGGGAGCCACTAAGCATGTTACTGCAAAACCGGGAGCCCCTGCAGATGGTAATGCCAAATGTCCAAAATGCCAGGGGTCACATATGCTGCGGGACTGCAAGTCCCCTTATGCGTTGAACAAGGATGGATCCATCAATGTGACTTGGGTGGACAAACGAAATAAGAATGACAATAGGAATAACCAAAACCAGTTGCCTCAGTTGCCACCACCTCCTCAGAGGGAGCCTGTTTAGAAATCGTCAAAAGTTGCCAGAATGCTGGTCTGTATAATATGTATATAGTGTATCAATATTTGGGAGCGGGCCAGGATGCCTGTCTTACCTTGTAACATCAGATTCCAGGTTTAAATACCAAATTGAAATGCATTGTTGTATGTGATATGGATTTGCTTGATAAGTTAATTTTGCATTTTTGTGAATTTGCTCTACGTTAGATTTTCGAAATGTCGATTTGGCTGATTTTGCTCTACGTTAGATTTTCAGATTTCAAATTCGGGATGCTGGATTTTTCGAATTTTGGATTTGGTATTTTTGCTCTACGTTAGATTTCGAAATTTCGATTTGGCTGATTTTGCTCTACGTTAGATTTTCAGTTTTCAGTCTTCGGGATGCTGGATTTTCGAATTTTGGATTTGTTTTTTTGCTCTACGTTAGATTTTCGAAATTTCGATTTCGCTGATTTTGCTCTACGTTAAATTTTCAGATTTCAGCCTTCGGGATCCTGGATTTCGATAATTGGATTTGTTTTTTTTTGCTCTACGTTAGATTTCGGGATCAGCTTCGGAACACTGGGTTTCGGACTTTGGGATGCATATCTCAAGTTGGAGTGCTTCGCGGATACAGGCAATTAATGCCAATTACCTTGCCTGCACGGACCACCTGGTCCCGTCCGTCATAGAAGCCTCCCTTTAACATGGGGATGCTGGACGGTTAGAGTACTGACCACAACGGGTGGGTTACTCTACACGAGTAGCACACCGGAAGTGGCCAGGCTCGAAAATCGTCCATCCCTTTCCACAAGATTGGGGCCCGGTAGAGACCGGGGTGCGATTTTCGAGGAGCATTTCTCCTGAAAGGAAGAGTGCTCTGGTGTGGTTGTTGTCTCGAACAGGGACACGAGCCAAACTCGGCCACGGAAGGGATTGCTTTTCTTCGATGGTGCATGCCGCTTTAACGCATCGCCGGATTTGAGGCAAGCCTCGTTCGGGGTGGCACTCTGCTCAGAACAAGGTCAACAGTGGACCCGGGACTACGGGCGCCTTGGATCCAAGACGAATAATTATGCAGAATTCGTGGGGGCCGTGATTGCAATCCAAAGAGCAATAGAATGGAACTTGACCACAGCAACAATTGTTGGGGACTCGGAGCTGGTGGTGTCAGCATTCTCGGGCTCCCGTAACGTTATCGCAAAAGACTTGGAGAGACTACTTATCGTTGGGAAAGCTCACATGGCCTTGCGCCCGGATTGTGTTTTCAATTTCAAGCATGTGACACGGGACCACAATAAACTGGCTGACAGCCTGGCCAACTTCGCACTGGATTCTGGCATGCCGGCTACGACAAGTGTGAGAGACCCGCTTGCATTTATTACCATGGCAGTAAAAGGATTCGACAGTGCCCGGGAAGTGATGGACAGGCAACAGTCCTTAGGGCCATGTGAAGCCCAAGGGCGGGACACCTTGGCCCCTTCAGTAATTGATGCCCTCAGTGGTAATTTGGTCCCGGACCCCCTTTCCGCACCAGCTAGGGATCCGGGGGAGTTCCGGGTGGGAACTATCCATGAGTGTACCCAGTTCTGGGACACGGTGGTAACATCATCAGAGATGGGATTGCTGGTCAAAGAATGGGCAAAGAATGGAGTCTCCATCTTGGATTTCTTCCAACACTTTTCAGGCACTTACGAAGGGGCTCGTTTCGACTCAAGAACACCCCCGAGGATGCAGTTCAAGAATCATGCGATCCCAGATCATTTGATCCCCTGGATCTCTGGGAAGATACAGGACGAGCTCAGGTGGGGAGCGATAAGAGTCTGGGGCAAAGAAGGGGAATGCTCTCCCCCGCATCTTGTTATGCCGGTAGGAGTGGAGCCAGCCAAACCAAGAAAGATCAACGATGCAAGATTCCTTAACCTTTGGTGTAAGGATATTCCGTTTACCTACGAGTCGGTGACAATGCTTCCACAAATCCTAGAGGTGGGGGATCCGGCATTTATTATGGACCAAGCGAACGGATTCTTCCATGTGATGCTTACAGAGGAGTCGCAACAGTACATGGGTTTCCTGTGGGATGGCGTTTATTACGCCTATACAGTTCTCAATTTTGGATGGAAGCTAGCGCCGGTCATTTATAGCGCCTTCGCGGGAGAATTCGCGGGATTCATCCGGCGGCTGGGGATACCATATTTATACTACATTGATGATAATGCCGGGGGGCCGGCCCCAGTGGGAGCTTCGACTCTTACGAAACATGAAAGAGCCAAAATCTCGGCGTTCGTTGTCTCGTCATGCATGACGGCGGCAGGATATTTTATTCATCTGGAGAAGACGGAGTTCATTCCGTCCTTGACCATCACCTGGCTAGGCATTGGTATTGACCTTGCGAAGCAGGAATTCTTCATCCCGCAGAAAAAATGGGATAAGTTCTTGAGCCTGGCAACGGACCTGCGAGCTTCGTCAAGTATTTCGGCCAGGGACCTGGAAAGAGTGGCAGGAAAGTTGGTTTCAATGTCAATCGCAGCCCCGGGCATCCTTATTGCATGCAGGAAGCTGTATGCCTTCCTGGCAAAGAGGCACGAATTCTGCAGAAAAAGTTTTTTCCTGAACAGTAAGCAGATGAGGCATTTCAAACTCTACTTGGGTCAACTCTTCCAGCCGTCGCTGATTAAGGTGTCCGCATTTAGGAAGCAGGCCCACTGCTCGATACTCGTGGATACAAACGTCGATGGTACAAACGTCACGGCATCAATCAGAGCAGGGGAATTTGATGAAACAGGTGATAATAGGTATATATATTGTTGAAGATATATAGCGATATCACTGCAACAGGGGCTCAGAAAGCAGTGGCTGGTGGAAACCGGTGATACAAAACTGATAGAAGAATTACGGCAGTGAGTTTTCTAGCAGGTGTGTGTCAGACGGTGACACACGACCAGTGACACACGCAGCAAGGGGTGATGCTAGGAGGAGCTGAACCCCCCATACAGTGGGGGGAACTTTCAGTCTCCCCGTGACACCACCTCACCCCGAAGGTGTGAGTGGTCATGCAAGAGCAAGGGAAAACCCTAAACCCTAACCCAATTGTCAATTTAATGTCCAAGCCGAGGGGGCCTTTTCCAACCCAGCTAGAAGCACATCCGTGCATGGGCGCTGCCTAGGCACTCAAAAGATAATTAAACAGGCTAGGCGGGCTAGTCCCGCTCTACGGTCCAGTTGGTGTTGGCGCTCCGCTGAATGAAGGAATCCAAGGTGTCTCTCGGAAAGCCGGCCAATCGAAGTCTTCCTCTCCAGTGAAGCCATGAAGGGCGGCGTCGCCATCGGAGTCCTCGGGCACCTCCTCGGGGTCAGAGCATGCCAAGTGCAGAGCCGGTTGCGTAAGCGGTGGCTCCGCAGACGGCACCACCGGCTCGCATGCCGTAGATGCGGATAACGGCGCAAGCGGCGGTGACGGGTCGGTCACGGGGGCAACGAACGTCATGACTGCCACGTCCGTAGGGGTGTCGGACTGGGGGACCGGCACCACCGGAGGGGCGTCTGCAGGGCAGTCCGGTGCCCGGAATGCCGCGATGGCAGCAGCGAACTCTGGGGGCGGAGGCCGCTTCCCAGCGGGGAGCGCGGTGTCGGGCGCTCGCCCATCGCCGAATGCCTCCTTACACATGTAAGGGCAGCACCCACGGGTGTCAGGGTGTGCATCAGTGATACCCCACATGCGAAAGCAAAGAATGCAGGGGTAGCCGACGCCCACCCAGCGCCTCACCATGGCGCCAGCGGGCTCCGCCTTCCACTCACCGACGGGCTTGGTGGTGTAGGCGGGGTTACGGTTAAAGGAGACGGCGTTGAGGGACGGTTTCTTCTCACGTCCACCACCACCACCACGAGAAGGCACGTCGTAGCCGGTGTCCTTCACAGGGGTGGCGAAGTCAAGCTCCTCGCGCCAGACGGTGCGGATCCGCAGGCAGAGGGTGGAGAAGGAGAAGGGCACACCACCTCGCAAGTCGCGGATGACGTTGACGTACAAGGGGGTGACGTACGGTGATTGCTTGGCCGAGTTGGTCAAGATGTGCCAAAGGTCTTTGACCCTCTTGGCCTCGTTGTAGTCCGGGTTGATCCTGGCGTGCTTGTCGCCGAGAGTACGGATAGCTGTAAGCTGGGGGGACGGGTCGTCGGGCTCGTTGATGATGGAAGAGCGCATTTTAACCCAAAAACGGTCGGAGTCGGAATCGGGGACCCCCTCAACCTCGTAGCGGAGGCGCTGTAAAATGTAACGGCCGTCCCCAGGGTGGGAACGAGCCGCCTCAGTGTAGAGAGCGAGCGCAGTACCGCGAAGAACGATGGGGAGGACGGTGAAAACGATCTCGTTGAGCACCACGTGGTAGAAGTCGTAGTCGTGCTCAAGGTCCAAAAGTTTGGAGAACTCGGGGAAGGACACGGGGTAGAGCACGTGTCGAAAGGCCGCGAGTAAGGCGTTGAAATCGGTGTCGGCAGTCTCGGTGTCAAGGGTATAGCCGTGCTTTTGGTTGTAGCCCCCAGGACGTAAAACCGCGATGATGTCGGCGGAGTACGTGAAGGCATACGATAGCTGCTCCAAATACTCCTCCTCCCGGCCTTCCTCCACCGGGGTGGAGACAAGGACTGATGGGTCGTTGAAGAATTCGGACGGCAGTGGAGACGGCCGCAGCGATGATGGACGCGAACGTAGAGAAGCGGTGGAGACAATTCTTCTCGGACGTGTGGGACCCGGTGTAGCACCACCGGAGTCCACGGGTGACGGTGACGGCGTGGCACTTGCCCGCCTTGCTGAACGGAGGGCCTCAGCAAGCCCGATCTGGCGCTGTTGTGACATGTTAGGCACAGTGTCGACAACGGATCCGGATTCGTTGCTCCGGATCCAGACACAAATCAGAATCCGACCTATCGAATCCTCAATTTAAGCGGCTTCGAAAGATACAGATACGGGCAGATCCTGAAATTCTACTGGAAAGTAGAATCCGTAAAAAATCCGTCAATTCCGACGATTCTGCGAATCCAGACATGCCAAGTAAAAATTTGAACCCACATCCTTTAGGGTGTTTGCCAATATGGCCCTGCTTTCCCAGATGTGCTAAGAGGATAATTCCGTGACATTTGCCCACATTTTGATTAGTTTATATCCCTTGACAATCGAAATTCATATCACAATTGATAATTTGACATTTGACTTTTCGATCGGCAGCATGGAATATAACGGATCCACGGAGACTAATCCAGACATTTTCTGGATTTTCGAGTACGGATACAGTGACAATCCTGAAATTTCGTGTATCCGATCGAACGAAGCCTGATTTTCGTTGGCTCCGACAGGTACAGATACGAACGGATTCAAACAAATTGCTGGATCCGAAGCGTCGAAGCCTGAAAATTTTCTGGATCCGTCCTACGAATTCGGATTGGACCCGGATCCGTTGTCGACACTGGTTAGGCAGAAAATAATCCAGAATGTCCAAAGCTGACGGAGACGGTGCGTAGATTCCCAGTCACAAACGGTAGGGTAACCCACGATAACGGCAGCGGCAAGAGGAACGGAGACGGAAAAAAATGCCGCTGTGACGGTACGCAGTTAATTAATCTGCGCGTTGAAGGTAATCAAAAACGGTGCTGACGGTTTTTAGAATCGGATAAACCGAAGCGAGCCGAACCAACCGGAATCACCACTCACGTGAAGTGGGACGATAACCTGATGAAACAGGTGATAATAGGTATATATATTGTTGAAGATATATAGCGATATCACTGCAACAGGGGCTCAGAAAGCAGTGGGTGGTGGAAACCGGTGATACAAAACTGATAGAAGAATTACGGCAGTGAGTTTTCTAGCAGGTGTGTGTCAGACGGTGACACACGACCAGTGACACACGCAGCAAGGGGTGATGCTAGGAGGAGCTGAACCCCCCATACAGTGGGGGGAACTTTCAGTCTCCCCGTGAGAATTCCAAGATGAAATTTCGTGTTATCGAGATTTGAGAACCTGCTCGTCGGTGGATCAGTCAATTTTGATTTCTGAAGCCTTGTTCAAAATCCCAGTAGAACGGGTCCCGCAACGCTGGGACATAATCTTGGATAAAAATATCTGGGATTCATCGAGAATCCTCTCGCCTAACCTGGGCGCGAAAGCATGCAAGGACTTGGCAGAAAAGCTCTATAGATTTGTCGCGGATAACAACTTGGAGCTGAAGGTGGTTTCCTTTTCAAGGGGACCTGATGGAACTATTGTAGTCCCGGATGAAGAGTCTCATTATTCATTAATGCCACGGTTCTCTCCTCTGTTGAACATGATGTTTGGACGGCACAACATCGACTGCTTCGCAACAACGGCTAATGTTCGGGGATGTCCCAAAATGCGATTTTGCTCAAGGCTGCCAGAGAAAGAAGCTTGTGGCACCAATGTCTTTGCCTATCCACTAGCTGGACTGAACTGTTATGCTAATCCGCCTTTTGCATTAATGGGACCGTTCCTGATGTATCTTAGAGAACAGAAAGCGTCAGCCTCTGTGGTTGCTCCACAGTGGGATGGTTTCTCTCCAGATGGGTTCTGGTGGACTACGTACAATAAGCTGTGCAAACAAAAGTTCAGAATCGCTGAAGTAGGAGAGGTCTGTTTCCAACAACTTAGAAATGGAAGATGGTCAGAAGCAGGCCCACTCCCGTGGGCAGTCTGGATTTTTAGATTCGATTTTTCTTAGAAACACTTCGTATTCCAAAAACACAAAATTCATGTGATATATTAATAAGCCTCCCATAGTAATCCGTTTACCCTGGAAAATAAATTGTTGAACGCCTGTAACTTTTGGGGAAGGGGAAAATTTTGAGGTTAACAGGGTGGTGGCAAGAGCCTGTTGAGAAAATCCCCTGACTGGGCCGCCATACATCTAAGAACGAAGGAGCTTCAGGAAGCAAGGGCCAGGGATGTGTACCAATCGGCCAAACTCCGAAATTTGCGGGCCCTCGGGGAATTCCTGGCTTGCATGACCCCACCAGAATCATTGGATTCGTGTACAGCGCAACACATCTTATGGTATCTTATTTACTTGGAACAGTTCGGTAAGACTAACGTTCATTCGGCCACGTGCCCTCAACTGGGAAGATGTAGTTGCCCAGTCAGGCAAGCCGCAAGTTCGGTGAATTCCCTTATCGGCAGACTCTCTAGTGCCTTCCAGGATTTCGGAAGGGGCGGGTCGGACAACCCGTGCACAGGTAGGGTGGTTAAGGTCTATGAAACGATGACCAGGAATGAACAGTTGCAAGCAAGAATCACCCCAAATCAGGCAACACCACTTTTCAGTTGTACGATCGACAAGCTAGTGATTCACATGAACGCAGAGGCAGCTGGTTTTGCCTCGACACAAGATTGGATACTTTTGTTCATCACTCTTAGATGTAAGGCAATGATCCTGATGGACTTATACGCTCTGAAGAGACCGGCGGAGCTGGGCGCCACAAGGGTGGAAGGGATCATAAGATTTCCCGATAACTCCGGTTTTCTCTTCAACTACCAGTGGGGGAAGACACTCCGTTCGGGCGATGAACACGTTTTCGGAATCAAAAGACTCCCTGATAAATCTAAATGCCCCATCTCGGCGTTGGAGGACTACCTCCAAGTGATGAAAAATTTGGGTCTGAACCTTGCACAAGGATTCTTGTTCAGACCAGTCAGGTCTGGCAAAGTGGAAAATAGTCCGATTTCCAGGAAGCAGATGAATTCAGACCTCAAATACTGGTTGCAAAAAGCGGGGCTGTTCAATGGGGAAACATTCTTCAGCATTCGGACAGCGGGAGCAATTGAACTTTTCCTTGAAGGAGCCGACCTGCAGCAGGTTATGGGACAGGCGTATTGGAAAACAGAGAGGATTGCTAGACATTATATGAAAGTGTGGCAAGTCTTGGGAATGTCATCCTCAAGGCAGGTAGAGAAAGTCTCGACGAAAGAATACATGGAGCTGAATGCGGCACAATCATTCGTGCGGGTATTTGTATGAGTAATTTGATTATTAATTTCTGTTGGCTCGAGTTTGAGAGTTGGGGTGAAAAGGCGTCAAGAGGCGGGGGTTGTGAGTGTTGGCGGAGAGGCGACGCTGGAGTGGTGCCTTGTTGCTTCGCCTTACTTTCCGCTCTTTTTCTCGCCATTCCTACCCAACGGGAGCGGATCGGACAAGGTGACTGGGCGGTCATCCGATTTACGGGGAATCCGCAGGATCAACAGTATCACTGTTGATCGCCGACTTTCCTTCCGTCATCAGTGATGACCGTCATTCAGGAGACGGATCGTCCGATCTCACTCCTCGGATCGCGGAAATGAAGAATCGCGAAGTGGCGGTTCACCTCCAGCTTCGTAGTCCAAGTGTCGCAGAGTGTCGCTCTTAAGTCGGAAATTGGTGAAAATACTTCACTTTTCCTACCTGCTGACGATTGCTGCGTCTTTCTTCTTCGTTTCCTAACGCAATTTTTCTTCCCTGCCCGCCCACCCTTAAAAATGGGTTCTCCAACTCAGGCTCCGATCTGACGCTGGAGTGCTGCCTTGCTGCTTCGCCTTACTTTCCGCTCTTTTTCTCGCCATTCCTACCCAACGGGAGCGGATCGGACAAGGTGACTGGGCGGTCATCCGATTTACGGGGAATCCGCAGGATCAACAGTATCACTGTGACACCGTAGCGACACCAAGAAACATCCATGTACCAAGTGATAAATACTTCCCGGATCTATAAATTATTATTTAAATTTATATCACGCATGAGCCCTGCCCAGTTCACCAGTCACAGTCGAGTGAGTGCCCAGACGCAGAGTTTATATCGTGAAACTGCAAACTCCGTGAAACCGCAAACCCTCGCCTCGCCTCGCCTGCGCGGGTTTCTGTCAACGGTCTCACGTGAGATCTGTGAACACTGTAACACTCGACGGTATGAACCAAGATGCTAGATGGCTATGGCTAGCGACAAGCGCAGGAACTCCTTCGCTAGGTGTAATAAATCTATGCCGTCACGACTCACGAGCCCATTACGAAGAAAATCATTGCTCCTGCAGCAAGTTAAACATTTCGATTATTGACGGAGCGTGTTCGCTGTCTTCATACCCTGCAGTCCAGTATGAACTAGTGTAGTCTGGGGTGGCGACTGACAGAAATCGAGTTTAAGGTCTGGGTCACAGTCCTGATTGCAGCCTTCGCGACTTTCACAAACAGAATTTGGATAAGGAAAACCTGCTCGCCTCAGAGGCAAGAGTGACGGACACAACTGTGTGCTGTACGACACTGAGATCAAGTACCCGTTGGCACCGATGGAAGAAATAAAGCTGACCCCTGAAGAAGCTTCACAGCGACTTAGCAATGGAGCCTTTATGTTATGCATGGGTGTTCCAGCTGCTGTTGAGTTTGGGTGTGATACTGCTGTTTGGGAGGGTGCGCCACGCACGCCTTCACCTCCCTATTTCTGCTTAGCGCGTCTGCTTTCGAGTCGGGCGCGATACTCTCGTGTTGCATTGTGCGCCACGTACGCCTCCACTGTTATGTTCGTGTTCAGTCCGTCTGAATTAAAAGTAAGAAACCTGTCGTATAACAGGCCTATATTTCTACTGTGCGCAGATAAAAACGTGTTTTCCGAACTGTGATTCAAGACCTTTGTATTCCTAACAGTGTTGCCAGAATTCGACTCAAGATCTCTGTAATCCTTGCACTGGACTTGGAGATCTAGAGTTCCCCTTCAACCGTTGCCAGCACCATACTCCAAACGACTTTAATGTTCGTTAGAGGCATTTCATCCAAAGTTCTTTGTTCACTGTATGTCTGCTTCTTGTTCCACATAGCTCGAGTTCTGGAACGATGCGTTCTCTCTCGGTGCGTGCATGCACCCTGCAAACACCTTCCGTCTAACTGCTGATAAGCCTGGTGGAATGCTGCGACAGTGGGACCAAACTTTAAAGGTTTGAAAATGATTCCTCCTGGTATTCATTTAGCAATATACGGTGCTGGACACGGGACGCGCTATGGAGAATACATCAACGTCAAGCCGGGTGACGTCCTCATCCGTGTATGGGACCCAAAGCAGGAGGAATTTGCTGCCGGAAGTGGACTAACAGTATGATTTCTCTTCTTGATCCTCTCTCGCCTGAAAATTACCCTGCGAACGACGCTTACCCACTGTCGCACCTCGATGCTGACTATGTATGACCTTCGTTCGTCAAAGCTCACGGCTTTCCACTCGTCTGTACCTTTACCAGGAAGACGAAGCAGAGCGGTACGTTGCAGGGGTTCATCGTCAAGACTTTGACGGCCAAATGGGACCTTATCCTCCTTCGGTGGAGAAAGCCTGGGCTGACATTTCCAATTATATCACCACGGAGATACTGGCTCGTTGCGGTATATCTCCCGGTGTGCGCATCGCTGCTGGTGATCCAGAGGCAGTGGAGCCCGGCGAGGACACTGGTGCCGGGAAAGGTGAGTGCCATGGATAGGGTCAGCTCCCCTTAACTCGTGATGCATTTCAAATACGACTATCAGGACCCACAGCAGGAGCGATTCGTGTTGCCTCTCTACACGCATCCTTTGCTTCCGCTCTCCGTCTCTTCAGTTGCTCTGATTGCCTGACTACTTTCTGCCGCTAAGCACGTCTCGCTGAAAGCCTGTGGATTGCCCACTATAGCAGTTCTGTATGTGAGCAATAACTTTTGACTGCTTCTTACCCCGTTTGCTATCCGTCAACGTGTAGGGGACCTGCAAACTCGCTTCCCAGACTCCGCACGAGTGTGCCGCTTCACTCCGCTTTGGCCGGAAGGCAGAACCCGCGAGCGCGGCAGACGGCCTGGTATGTACATACTTCCCGTTTAGGTTTTTCCTGGGAGACCCTCGTATTCAAAAATTTCACTCAGATGATCCAGAGTCGCCATAGACAGATAGACGGTTCAATATGAGTCATTGAGAACCGAGCACATCGTTGTGTCCGCAAGCGGATTGTGGTCCTGGCCTTGCTTCTGGCCTTTCGCCCCCGTGGTATTGAGAAGCTTGCCTTCGGGTTGCTGTGGAGCTGCTGTGGCGCTTTGGGCGATGAGCAGAGGGGAAGACAGCCGCAGAGATTACAGAGTACAACATGGACGCAAGCAAACGTCTAAGCGAAATTGTCGCTCAGAAATGCGGCGGAGACTGGAAGCTTCTTGTCGGTACGCCCGATCCCGAAGCGCCTCGTGCATCTTCACCCTTGACCTGATTTGGTCTCGTCTGACCTGACCAAAGGGTCCCTACGTACGTTCCAAAGAACCCATCGCACGAAGGGTACACAATCAAGAGCACTCCTAGCATCCCCAATTGGAGTGGTGCACACGTAACAGTGACCGTGCTCCACAGTGTATCCTTGTGCGGGCTTGCCATTTTTCAGATGAAAATCAGCGTATCACTTGCACGTCAAGAGCTTATTTTCCCCTGTGCACTCGCGGATCGATTGACCGGGGTCAAGGACATCGATCGGTCTTGCAATAGGTGTTCTCATCTGTGCGGTGCATCTCAAAGCCTCGTACTGTTCCTGGAACACAACATAACTGCGTAGATGGCGTGTTACATGCTGCGCTTCCTGACACAGGCCACTGTTGTTTCAGGGGAGCTGCAAGTGGCTTTCGTACTGTTCTTGATGTTGCACTCGTATTCTGCCTTGCTTAACTGGAAGGAGTTGGTCCACCTCGTCTGTTTTGCTGAGTCTGCACTTACCGAGGTGCCCGAGTTGTTCTCCAAGTTCATCGTCATCCTCCAGAGCCAGCTGCAGCTTGTTCCACAGGTATGGTTTCTTCTAGAAGCTCAAGCCAATGCTGCTTAGGTACTTCGTGCGTCTGCCGGAAGAGCCTTCTTTCCGCTCTTACAGAAATGTGCCCTCGATGGACTCGTCCACTCTTTTGCCAGAGATGGTTGAGGAAACAACTTGCTTGCCACGTGCTAACTCCTCCTCTCCTCCTTTTTGTCAGGATTTTTTTGTGGACGAGTTGGCTTCCGATAACTTCTTGCGACCTTGTTTATCTCGACTTATGTCAGGCATCAAGTTGGCTGCTGAAGCACCGATCTTTGCTGCTGCAACCACGGACTTAGAGGATGCTTCCAGTGCGCCTGCGCCACCAGCAAGCGGTGCGCGGCGGCATGAAGATGCCGCCGGGCTGTTAAAACAGGTCAAGAAGCTGCGGAAGTTCTTGCTTAAACGGTTCGACTTGGATTTGGTGCGTGATAAGTGCTCTGCAACTCAATATGGCTTGTGTCCAGAAGTCTGTGGGGCGTGTGCTCTTTTTTCTGGGTGCAATTTCCCCACGCCTCATGAAATTATTGTACTCCTTCTCGAGGTCATAGACCAGTGCTCCTGTAGGTTGTAGCCCAAAGGTAAGTTTGCCATTCATCGTAGCCTATTTCACGTCAGTTGAGAGTTCAGATGCAGCCACTGCTTTAGCCTAGAGTTTTTTGGTGGAATCTGACATTTGTGCACATCATTGCAGGAGGAAGATGCGGAGGTGGACGAGGATACCCCAGTTGTTGTGGAGTATACTCATGAGGAATCTGAAGGGATGAGTGCTGGACAAGCGAGTCAGCCTGACAGTGGCGACGGGACATTTATGGACCTGACGGCTGAGGGAGGAATTGTTCTTGGAATGACGAGTGAGGATTGTGGAGAGTGGGTGGGCATGGGTGATATCCCAATGGATACCGATGGCAGTGTCTCTCAGCCATCAGGCCCCATGCCAGCTGCTGAACGAATGGGCTGGATGTTGGGTTGACTCACTTTTGAATCATAAATGTGGCTTAAGTTGCCACGATCATGTGATCATATGTTTTGGAAGTAATTTGTCCCGGCGATTACGGCGATAACGCAGCACGCTCTCTGCGGTCCTGAACATATGCAACACTAGCGCTGCAGCATGCCTTGCTGTAGATGTGCTGCCGGCATGTCACAGGGATTTGCAGCATTTTTTCATTGCGCCTGCAACCAGTTCAGTGTGTATGCAATATGTCCTTGGTGGTGTGCGTGCTTCAGTGCGTGCTGCAGTGAGCTCTATGTGTTGCAAAAAAATGTGCCGCGCACATGCTGCTACACATCAATGAAATCCGGACATGCTGCAAGTATGTTGCAAATGTTACAGGTATGCAGCTTACTTGCTGCATAGGTAATATAGATATGCTGCGAGTATATTACAAATATGTAGCACATTTTTCTGCCGGAATGTTGCACATAAATCACAAGTAGGTTGCATGTGTATTAAAGAGTTAAAGGTGTGCCCTGTGTTGCAAAAACTCTGCCGCTGCCACCACACACACATACACGGTGCATATATGTTGTGATTCGATAACACGAGCATATAAGTAGCATATCGGACACATCTTGAGCTGAAATTGCGCTTTCCCATTCACTCGTTTTCGGAGACCCAACGGTTACTAAAGCAAGCATTTGCAAATACACAAACTCGCATGAAAGTGCATTACCTAACACATGAGATGTAGCAACCTAGGATTAGGAATTGAGCGCACACCAAGGCTCGGTGCCGGGGAGAATACACGCAAGCGGTATACCGTACCGTATTATGTGGGGAAGTATGTCAGCAGAACTCTCGGTTGACGATTTCGGAAAATAAGTGGGAGTCATTCGCTTGGGGGGAGGGAAATACTTAAACCTATGCCCCGATTGGAAGTGCGGGTGACTAGCACTACTCTTAGGAGTGTACTCGAACAGTCAGCTATCCGGCCATACTCTAGACAGCTCCGAGAGTCTG
>LGRX02033756.1:0-23076 GCA_001247695.2 Cymbomonas tetramitiformis | reverse complement strand
AAATTTGTCGCCAAGAAGTGCTTCGGTTTGAAGGACGAGCGCTTCCATGGTAACGAGAAGAACGTGCACGTCATCTTTACCCGCATGGTAGCTGCTCTTCGCGAGGCTTTCGTGGCCGAGGACGAGCAGCTGGGCGACCTCTTTGTGCTCGACGACGCCGGCATCACGGTGCGAGAGGAGAGCAATCAGCTCCTCTTCTCCACCCTTGAGCTCCTCGTGCATCCTTCCAGTCCCGCTTCGGACTGGTTGGAGAGCTCTGCTCAGACGTTTCCTGCGGATGGGAAACGTGATCTGCTCGAGTTTGCGCGTAAACTGCTTCATGCCGACGCACCCTTTCAGGGGACGTCGGACTTGCTGGCAGTTGAGCTGAGCTACGGCATGGACCCCAACGACTCGATCATGGACTTCAACGCCGCGCTCGCCGCCGCGAAACGCAAGAAACCTCTGGACGAGGACGACGTCAAGGGGCAATTCATTCAGGCCATGGACGCCGACTACTACAGGCCTGTGGTGTCGCGGCTCCTGCTGCACGACCAGCGGGCAGCGGTGTCCCTGTTGACCGTTCAGCAGTGGGCCCGCGAGTGTCATGCGGCTCACGTGCGGGCTGGCACGGCTTCGCCGAAGTCGGCTGCGGTTGGCGGCCACATGTTGCCTGCGAGGTTTGGCGACCCGCCGGATGGACACACTTCTGAGGACGCCGACATGATGGAGATCCTCCTCGCGTTACGCAAGGACGGGTGCGCGTCCTTTCCGACAAGGTCAACGGGAAAGGCTTCACTCCCCGCGCGGAGAAGCCTCACAACCCGCGCACAGGGTTAAAGCACCGCTTCGCGGCCTCTCCGCTTCCGGAGGGAAATTATTCGCAGGGAAATTCGAAGCTTGTGGCGTTTCATCGTGGGACTGGTCAGACTATCCCGCTTTGTCAGCACTCGACGTGCACGACCGCGCAGGCTAGGCATTGGCACCGCGACTGCCCGCACGGCGGTCCGCGTGCGGAGAAGACAGCTGCTGGGGCGCATTCCTTCCCGGCTCAGGACGTTGAGGGCGACTTCTACGCCGCTGCCTTCCAACACGCCATCGACAACAACGACGCCGACCGCTTCGACGCACTATGCTTCTTGGCGGGCGGCAAGCCCGTAATGCTCGAGGACCTCTCTGCCGCCTCCTTCTGTGTAGGCGACACCGTTGAGACTCACGCCATCGACGAGTATCTGGGGTGCTGCCAATCCGCTGACACCCGCTTCGGAGTCTGCGCGGTTGGTGGTGCCATGCACGTCAACAACTTCCAGGTCCACGACAAGATCCCGGACAACGCTCTGGACGTGCCGCCACCGCCAGCACCGCCTACCGCTCCACAGTCGGTGGTGTCCGACGAGGGCATGTACCCCATCAGCGCGCTGCACGCCCACGAGCCAGACACGTCCTTCATGGTATGGACAAGTTTGCGGTGAGGTTTGAGCTCACTAACCCTGACCCGCCCCTCGCGATGCATTGCATGGGGCCCGTGGCACCCGTTGATTCGGTCTCAGTGACTGAGGAGGAATCCGAGGATGACGACGAGGGTAATCCGCCGCCGCGGCAGGCTTTGGTCTGCGGCAGACCGCCGTTCAGCTTTGGGTATTCCGCCCTGACGTCACTCGCGGTTTGCATGCTCTTTGTCGTGTGTGCCGCTGCTGGGCCGTCAGCCGCTTCAGCCTTCGGTGGTGTTGGCATGGGCGCCGAGACGGCTCCACCGGTCGGTGGTGTCGTTCACGAACTGCCGGGGATGCTTCTGGCGCCGACAGCAGCCTTGCGCACATCTTCAATCGACAATCGAGGTTTGGGTTCTACCCAAAATTGCCCCACGCATGATTTCTCGGCGGCGCCGGGGCACACCGGCGACGAGGTCGGTGGTGCTGATGTGCAATCACCCGCAGCTATCCCACCGTTCCAGTGTTGGCGGCCGGCGGGGTGGTACTCGGGCGCGGAGATCGACTGGTCACACAGGGCGCAATTGACAACGACAACATTGGAGCTTTCTCAATTTGCTCCACCGCATGAATCCTCAGACGGTGCAGGCGCCGACTGTGTTTCGGAAGACAGTGGCACCAGCTCTCCTGGGCGCTGTGACAGTGGTACCGGCTCTCCCGGGCGCTGCGAAAGTGGCTAGTGCTGACGAGATTGAGATTAGCCTGCCTTCAGTTTGAGATGCTGTAGGTGCAGGTTGCCCCAAGATGGGCTCTGTTTCGGGTTTTCAGTGTATCAGAATTCAGCAGTAGAAAGTAGTGGCACAGCTGCTGCACTGCCTGTTTGGGAGAGGGGGCCTGGCCAGTATGAACACAGTGCCTCCTGACCCGCTAGCACTGACTTTTCTGCCTCCCGGTAGGCATTTGTTTCCTGTTTCGGCTACCTAGTTTGGTCCCCACACTAGGTGGTGTGCTGGATTTGGCACAGTGATACCTAAAATCTGTCACCTGTCCCATCCTAGAGTAGTCTGGGTGACCGTCACTCGTAGGCCGAAACCTAATCCCTGAACTTAAAGTCAGGTATATGTTTATCTCTTTAATCTTATCAATTCGACCGTTCTGATAATATCGAAACCCTATATTGGGTATAACGACAAATAGATATATATCGGCCCTGTATATCTAGCACATTATGCCAACCAACCCACAACCACACACCTCATTGGCCATGATATATAGCTTCAATTTGAATGATGGGCGGGCTTCGTTATTTGGTTCCCAAGTGCGCCTGGGAAAAATTCGAAAGAAGAACCATCAGTTTGAACACACGCACGATGCCACATTGCAACAAAAAACACTACCGTGGTGGCATCACGCATCCATTAGGAGAGCTACACGTGTGATATGGACCAATGAGGCATAAGGCAACTCAGTTTGGGTCCCAAAGACAATGGTATATGATGGATAGCATCCCAAGAGTGGAGGAGGGCACCCAAAAAAATTATGGCGCGCTGGTACTTGTGACAGTACCACAGCCGACTGTGGTACTCTCTCGAGTACCAAGGGGTAGTAGCCACACGCTGCTGTTGTTGCTGCAGCTGTTGTTGGAAGGGCGTGGGATATGAGCCCGTAGAGTGGTGCGTACCCAGTGTGAACGGCACCGGTGACACTCCCCCAGCGAGGGGCGCTGGTTGGGGCAGCACCCAGCTGACGCCGTTCCATACGGCTTGTGCAGGTGTGCCGTCCGGCATGGTATATTGACGGGGAATCGCAGTGTAGGGCATGGTGGTGCCCGGGTGTGGGAGGGGGTGAGCGGAAGCGGAGGTGGTGGAAAGTGGGAAGGTGACGGGGGAGAAGAGTGGGTAGTGTGGCGGTTCTGCACTGGCACCCATATTGGGAAAGGGCTCTGAGGTTTGCTGTGACATTGTGTGTGCTGACTGCTGAGCTGGTTGAGTCTACGAACTAGGTGTGGCAATAGCCACAGGTGAGCGGTAGTGAGTGCTCGCCTTTTTAGTCAGTCGGACTCGTCCTCGTCAATGTCAGATGAAGGAGGGCTGACTTCTGGAGATGGCGGAGCTCCAGCTAGAGGTTCACCAGGCAGCAGCGGAGCTCTTGGGTGCAGAAGTGGGTCAGGATAGTTGAAGACTCCACCCGGGACCCCCTGCCTCCACCACTCTCGAAGATGGCGGTCAGGTGGTACACCCGAAGGTTCACACGCGTCTAGAGTGTGTGCTGTAGCCAGGCGTCTATTTGCCCTCCAGCTCGTCGTCGCTGGTGGTGGGTGACTCAGAAGGTGAGGGTGGGAAACCGTCTCCCTGGTGGGGGTCCTCGAGGATGAAGCCTGGTGGAGCTAGTGGGCCAAGTGGAACAAGGGGGACGGGAGGTCCTTGCTTCCACCACTCACGGCGATATCTCTCTGGGGCTGAAGTCACAGCCAGACTGCTGGCTAAAGCGCTGTTTGGGAGCGGTTTCCCAGCTGCTGGTGTCTGTATTGGTGGTGTTGGGGGGTTCTGGGTGGTTCTGTGGGGTCTAAGGAGAAGGTATTTGGTAGTGGGGGCTGCTGGAGTGGGGTTTGAGGTTGACTAAAAATAGGCTAAAACTGCTAAAAAGTGTTGTCTTTTGCTGTTTTTGCTGCTTTTAGGGCTCGGTAACTAGTTGCATGCCTGGAATGGGGCCATGATAGACCCTAGTATCCAACCTTACTGCTCGAAATCGGTCGGAAATGGCCTCAGACGAAGTTTGGTTTTAAGATCTTGCAAGGCATGCTTGGGTCGAAAAGCCAGCTGGAGCCCCCAGTGTTAAGGGGGTCGGATACTGCATTTTGAAGACGTTTGGAAGTATTTGCCGGAGTCCTTCTACAAAAAAAAGTATTTTCTTAACGTAGAAATTGCGCAAATGTAGCCAAAAGTACAGCTCTCCCCCTGCAGTATTCCGTAAGTTATCACAGGTCCGTGGTTGAACGCGCGGAGTCGTTCAAAACGCACTAAGATACTAAATCGGCCGACAAGGATGGCCTACTCGCGCAACTGGAACACTACTCCAACCTGGTGCGGAAGACTTTTCAGGAGGCCGTCGTGATCGAGGCACTGACTACCGGAATATCCTAGTTCGCTAGATATCAGAGGTCCCGAACTGTGTGTGGATAGGCAGGCGGCACGGTGCATTTCTTTCCGCTCTGCATCTTCGGCCTTCGTGCAGGAGTGCCCCCTTTGCCCTGGACACTTTCACGACACGGCACATTGCCCAGAGGTGTGCGGTTCTTGTGATGTGGGACTACGGAATGCCGCCACGGACTTGGACGAGCTGGTTTCGGCCTTTCAAACCGCCTTCGACGACGAGGACGACAAGGAGTTTGCTCGCCTGTGCCACCAGCACGACCAGCCACTGGTGCGTGACGGCCCAGACCCCTTCACCTACCCGGTAGAGCACGATGACGGAGTACGTGCGCACTACGCGGGCTTGAGCCGTGGTGCCTCGGACACCGGCATGGGGGATGACCTGGCCGACGCACAAAGTGTGTTGGACAGTCTGCGGTCTGCGGCTACGGCTGCACAGGTCGGTGGTGCTGCCACGTCCGGTGTGCAGCCCTCCCTACACCTTGACACTTTATCTCTGCCGCAGGTGGTGTGCGATGTGCCACCACCTGCCAATCACGAGATCGACACTAGGGTTTACCCTGTTTTACCATCGGACCCAGCTGCCCACGGGTCTCCTTTCGAGGAGCCGCTCCGGGTCACTTTCATGGACCAGGTCTTGTCAGCATGCGTAGACACGTCTCTTAATTTATGTTCGATTGGCACTTCCCACGACTCGATTCACCCGGTTGAGCTTTCCGTGATCGACGATGACGACGGCTCCGACGGTTATTCCTACCACGGAGATGAGATTCCCTCGGCCCCACCGACTACACGGTCACGTGTCGGTGTGGCAACATTGCCGAGGGTCTTCTCTTTTGCATCCCTAGCCCTGCCCGCACTCATGTGTCTTGCATGTGTATCAGCGGTTCAGGGTTCGGTGGTGCTCGATCGAGCCGCTGACTTCACCGCAGCAGTACATCCCACTGGGGTGACTGCCAACAGTCTGGCTGCCTTGCCGTACACTTTTCCTTTCGGCATTCCTTTCCCTTTTGTGGTTTCGGCAGGCCTGGGCTCAGATTTTCCCTTTTCTGGATTCCTCAATTTGCTCTACGAGTCTTGTTCTGGTTCGGGCTTCTGGACTCTGGCTTCTGGACTCTGGCTTCTGGACTCTGGCTTCTGGACTCTGGTTCTGGACTATGGCTTGTGGACTCTGGTTCTGGTTGAACATCTTTGACTCTGACAGCATCTTCAACACTGGTGAACTCTGCAGCTTTGTGGACCACTTTGAAAGTGGCTGAGTGGCTTTGAGATTAGCTGTAGGAACTTAGCTTGAGGCAGTATCCTAGAAGCAGTTTTAGAAAGGGACCGCCCTGGCTAAAGCACAGGCCTCCCTCTAGCAGTTTCCAGCTCCTAGCTGTTTGTTGTTTCGGAACAATTTGATTTGTCTTTGCTCCGCTCTCTGCCACCTGTAACAGCATGCACTATGTACAGTCACAGGGTGGTGTGCTGGATTCAGTGACCCGTAGGTCATAACTTGCTCTGACTCCCGATAGCTGTACCAGTACTCGTACAGTACTAGGTGACAGATACCTAGGTCACAGACCGCCTTATATTCGTTTATCTTATAATCAGTTTAGACTTGTATGATATAACTCAGTGAACACCCGATATATTGTCGGCACAATATATCTCACAATACACTCGAGCTTCAATTGATATAATATGCATACAGCATACACTGTGTCGTGTACAGCCTACGATATGGGCGTCAATATTTGCACTATTAACGCGCTGAATTTCCGATATCCTTGCAAGGATTTCTGGGAATTGGCAGAATGAAGACCTGAGTTATATAGGGGGTACGTGAACGTACAGGTGGGGGAAAAAATACCCCCCTGATCATCCATCATCAATTATATCATCCGCATCATGTGAAGAGTGAGAGACCGACAAATAGAGATTCAGATCATGTCTCCTCCTCCCTCCCCCTCTCTCCACCCTCCACCCCCCTCCCTCCCTCCCTCTTACGAGAACCGCGATATCTACTAGCTACATAGAGGGGTACGGAAAAGGGCGGTACGATCACTGCAGAGGTACACAGCAGTGAAAGGACTCTGAGAGGATAATATAACAGAAGTAAGGAGTGGCGGCCGGCTTACGCCGCCAAGTTATTACTGCGGGAAGATTATCTGAGAGGGGCGCGTGTCGCAGTGTCATCATCATAACGTGTGACACCGCGACCGCAACTACGATGCTTCAGGTTTGAGTGACACAAGGAGTCGCATACTACTATATACTACTATAGGGCACCCAATATTGTACTCTACGTGACACTACCTGACTACGAAGTGGTCTCTAAGGATGAAGCACTGCCCATTCAAGGGAAGGGTGCACTACGGTATGCATGCTAGAAAATACGTCTAGGGCACTACCGATTTACGTACAAAAAGCACACTCAGCAAATTACCTCTAAGGCACTACCAAGTAAAGTGCTTCTAAGCACTACCTACGAAAGGGATCGCGACGTGTGATCGTAGAATGTTGAAAACGTTGTTTGTCGTTCTTAAAGATAATTTCAGGTCCCTCGAAGATCATCACACGCCATGCGGACGTGGAGACGGGTCAAAACTGAAAACTGGCCTTGGCAGATCGCGCGAAGTTAGTTGGCTGCAAAATGTCGACGATGCCCACACAAAACACGTCGAATTTTCTGAAAATTGAAGCCGTTGACGAACAGCGTTTGAGGGGGTTGCTGTGTACGTCGGTGTCGAGGAAATCCAACTTCCAGAGTATACAAGAGGAGAGAAGGGTCGACAAACGCGATGGGGCTGTAAATCTGGCCAGAAAATCTGCCAAATGGCTGATTAGTAAAGAATGACGAAAGAGTCAAAGAGGTTGAATAAGATGCCCGGTTTACGGGTTACCGGTTCCCAAGAGTCCATTCAGTTTACGAAAAGGGCAGCGCGTTAAAAATACCGAAAGGTCAAAAATAGCACTACCGACGTTAAGGCGAGTTGGCACATCCGCTTTTCAGATCTGAAAGAAAGGGGTCACTGAAAAAGTAACGGCAGGTCGCGGAGCGCAGCAGGTCTGCGAGATTTCAGGCTGGCGGCGGTTGCTGTCAGAAGTTGTCAACGAATGGCGTTGGTCGCCAAAGTGGGGTCACTACTCCCATCGAAATGGCTGAAATTCCGGGGACACAAATTCCGGAAAAGAGATGTTGCTGCCGGGGTCACCACTCCCTTGTGGCAGCGAGAGAAAGTTAGCAGCGGTCGCGTTGGCCAAGATCGTCGCAAAACCATGCCGGCTGTAAAATTGAAGCTCGAGAAGGCGGGAATGCTCAAAATTGGGTGTTTCAGAATCTGAAAACTGCAGAGGAAGCGTAATCGAGGCCCATAACCTTATGAGAACCGCGATATCTACTAGCTACATAGAGGCGTACGGAAAAAGGCGGTACGATCACTGCAGAGGTACACAGCAGTGAAAGGGCTCTGAGAGGATAATATAACAGAAGTAAGGAGTGGCGGCTTACGCCGCCAAGTTATTACTGCGGGAAGATTGTCTGAGAGGGGCGCGTGTCGCAGTGTCATCATCACAACGTGTGACACCGCGACCGCAACTACGATGCTTCATGGCTACTGCCCAACGATCATTGTGACAAGACTGAAATCGCTTCCGTTCCTGTCACAAGGACCGACTTTTCGGGATTTTTTTAAGCCGTCCTCTTGGCGTTCCGAGTGCACCCCACCCGGAATGTTAGTTTCCAATGGACCTATACTATGTGCCTTCTCGCGCTATTGACAGTATATCGTCATGAATTGAGTATATCCAATGCATGTGAATCATGTACCCGATCATTTTTCACTTGCAACTTTCGGAGGACGTTAAAAACACACACCATGCCTTTAATAATTTTTATCCAATTGAATTCTAGGTCTCACAAGCCCGCCAACCTTCCAAGATATATCCTAACATCATATCCAATCATACAGTAATCACTCACCTTTAAGGAAACTCGACGTTAAGGAAACAACCAGGTTTCGGGGTACCCAACTCGATGAGAAAAGCTGGCTGGATTTTCCAACTTATGAGATGGCTTGAAACAAAGGGAAATGGCCTAGTCGCTAGCTGGAGAGGCATTTCTTAAAATAAGAAAAAGAATGTTGGGAAAATTGGCAAATATGGTATATTTGATGGTTTTTCATGATTATGTTTCGCACGAAACTTCGATTTACCATTTTGGCCATATCTCACGTCATACTTATCTACTGTATTATCGCACGGCTCTCAGGGTCCATTTTCTCGGAAAATGAACGCCTTAAGAGAACAGGCTGGCTAGGGAAGGTGTCCACGTGGATGGTTATGGAATTCGCTGGCTGGCTCACGAGATCGCGGTCCACTATCCATAGCGTTCTCATAGGCCGCTGGCGCTGGGGGGGGGGTACCCAACTCGATGAGAAAAGCCGGCTGGATTTTCCGACTTATGAGATGGCTTGAAATAAGGGAAATGGCCGCTAGCTGCCTAGCTGGAGAGGCATTTCTTAAAATAAGAAAAAGAATGTTGGGAAAATTGGCAAATATGGTATATTTGATGTTTTTTCGTGATTATGTTTCGCACGAAACTTCGATTTACTATTTTGGCCATATCTCACGCCATACTTATCTATTATCGCACGGCTCTCAGGGTCCATTTTCTCGGAAAATGAACGCCTTAAGAGAACAGGCTGGCTAGGGAAGGTGTCCACGTGGATGGTTATGGAAATCGCTGGCTGGCTCACGAGATCGCGGTCCACTATCCATAGCGTTCTCATAGGTTACCGGGCGCCGGCGGGGGCGGGGGAGGGGGGTACCCAACCTCGATGAGAAAAGTCGGTGACCCGGATTTTTCTGTTTTCTTAAAGGTGGGATTGCGTACGCAAAAGATTATGCACGTTCTCAGTGTATATTGGGTCGTATATCCACTCTCATATATCGAGTGCTCGTATATCCACTCGTATATCCACTATTTTATGCAGCAAAAACTTTCTCGAAGGCTTGAAGAATTTTGCCGAATAGCATCTGCATTATTCACGTATGGCTGCTAGCACATTGTAGTGTTCGTATATACATATCAATTGATTTTTTGAGCTATTAACATCACCATAACTGGCAGTATGCTGCGTCCCCCCCTCTGCAGAGAAAACCAACAAACAAATCCTTTTGTCGATTGCCCGTGGGAGTGTGGGCTTTCTCGTAGAACGCTGCCTTGGGGTTGGTAAGGAGTGGGCGCATGTCAGGGGCGTTGTTCCGAGAAAAATGCGGGTGCGTGGGGTCCTCGCTGAGGAGGCGCACGCGGGTGTGAGGAAAGGGAGTGCCGGTCCGGAATTCCTCCACGGTAACCTCGGCCAAAAAATCTGATCCAACATTGTTGTCGCAGAGAGTTGCTGTGTCGGAAATGACTGCTGTGGCTGTTGGCGATTGGGGAAGTGGGCGGGAGGCCGTTTCTGCCGTGACTGTTGCCCTCTGCGCTTCTGCTTGCGCGTTGAGGGCTGCTGAACGAACTGCCGGAAGGTCGGAGAGAATTGTGAAAACCTCTTCGAACTGTGATGCTGCCTCTGACTTACTGTAATACACGTCCAGGAGTCTATATCGTAGGGATCTCACTCTATATCCCGCTTGTAATACAAATCATCAAATTATAATACCCTGCATGAATTTTACAACACACATCACGCTTACACATATACATCGACAATGCACACCGGTGATCTGCCATAGAAAACATGGGACGGAGATCAGTTATGAAACCATCACTATGAGTGTCTCCGGAATCAAATAATATGATATGTACAGCCTCATGTATACATTCGTGATAATCATGTATATAAACTCATTATGGACACCTAAGTATACATTCATATGCAACCTACACGACAAGCAACAACTATATTTTCAAGCGTGTAGTGAAGTAACGTGGTATACACAACACCACGCAATTGTATGATGAGGCATATATACATATACCAAGTATGCGGGTTGTGTCTATGCACACACGCACACTCAATGCACATGTGTGTGTGTGTGTGTACGTAGCTAGTCCGTGTGCGCGTGTGTGATGATCGCATATTTTTTAATAAGCAAAGAAGTTAACATAACACATGCCTGCGTATTTACACGTGTGGGCGTGCATAATGCTTATAGAGATACATATGTTTACCTAATCTGGTATTGGATTCGATCCCTTGTGTCCCGCTTAGTATTTTAAGTTCAAATGTCTGCCTATGTGCGTGCACGTAGGTGACTGAGTATGATGATGTGAACAGTGCTTACTCTGCTCACTAACAAATTCAGTTTTATGTCGTCAATTTCTCTTGATTAGTCTGAGTAAGAGTCAGAGCGCAACCAATATAATGGGGAATATCAGATAGATATTGCATGACTGCAAGCCATGGCTCAGTCCCACAGCATATATCAGTGTACAAACGCAATACACCCGGATGCCAACTCACCAAGTTGCCACGCACTCACAGCAGGTACACTATTAATAGCAGCTTGTTTTTTGGCAGTTCGTCCATCGAGAATAATGGCGTCCATGCAAAACCAAGTTTGATGTTGACATTAGTATGTGGGTGTTCCGAATTATGAATAAAGCAGCCCACATTATTTATACCTGGATACTTTATTGATAATAGATCAGGCAAGCGTTGCATAGCAAGGTGCAATTTGCTGAATTATGACCGGAATCGCTATTTTTAGTATGCTAGTCCATTTCACACTACCTTAAAATCCTAACCAGGGTGCTTTTGAAATCTAATGAGCATATGGGGACATCATAGTAGATTGATTTCTAATCATTAAAATTGCTGGATGAGAAAGATGAGCTGATTGAGGCAAGCGTGAGCAAGGTGTGAATTGCTAACTTGCGGCAGAAATCGCCAATTTATTATATTTTACTACTTTAAACATCTAATCAGGGCGCGCTTAACATGTAATGGCCATGTGATGACATGCAAGATCGACCTCGCCGTATACAAACCGGCGGTCGTTGATAATGATAAGCTGATCAAGACGTTGACGGTGTGCAAAATGCTAAATTATTGTCGAAATTGCCATTTAAGTCCATTTTATGACCTTGAAACCCTAACCAGGGTGCTTGAAAGCATATCGTGAGCACATGGAGACCTCAAAGATCGATCTCCCATTATTCAAAAAGGGTCGGTTATAATAATAAGCTGGTCGAGGCAAACGTTGATGCGATGTAAATTGCTGGATTATGGCCGAAATCGCCATTTGAGGTCATTTTATGATCTTAAAACCCTAATCATGATGATTGTAAAATGCGGTGTGCATATGAGGACCTCAGATATCGATCTCCCCTTATAAAAACGGTCAGAGAGATTGATAGGTTAATCAAGGCAAGCGTTAACGGAGTGTAAATTGCCAAATTAAGGCCGGAATCGCCATTTGAGGTCATTCTGCAACCCTAAATGCTCTGATTAGGGTCGTGTAACATTGAATTGGCATGTGGGCACATCAAATATGGTGTCCGCACTATCGAACATGTTTAATAAGAATGATAACGCGTAGTGGGCACGCTTCAAATGGCCCAATAAATTTTTGGGCAGTTTCAGCATATCTGAGTCGTGGAAGTGGTTACAGTAATCACTCACCTTTAAGAAAACCCGGCGATAAGAAACCAGCCAGCTTTTGGGGAAGTTGTCGAGAAAAGCTGGCTGGTTTTTTTGAGCTATGGAATTCTCGAAAATAAGAAATATGGGTGCTGGCGCCGCAGGCGGAAAATTTTGAAAATGTCGCCTTTTTAAGTGTTTATCATTGGACTTTTAAGAGAATTGCTGGCTGATTGAAAGAAAATACTTGCTAATTCTTACCGATTCCATAGGACGCTGGCGCTGGCGGGGGGGGGTACGCAAGTTGGTGGAATTAGCTGGCTGACCCCAAATCTCTGGTTTTCTTAAAGGTGAGTGATTCTTGTATCATATTGCGGAATTTTCAATTATTTACGCATCTCGTGATTCAAGATCACGATCATCTCACCACTCCTATCGGCGGCGCGGCCCGGACAAAAATGGATATGATATGATCCTGGTCGGCAACGTTTTCATTTTTCTCCAAGCTCTCATCTTGCGCCTACCTGCTGTCTCAGCGGCTTGTGTTTTTGTTTGATTAATGATTTTTGCGCGCTACTTTTCTTTAGCGATATTTCATATTGACAATGTTTTCGTGGGCATGCGTGGAACCCGGCGGGGGGGGCGTTCCTGCGATGTTCTCACATGAGCCGCATCCCACCAACAGCCCATCCTGCGATATAAGGATGATTGGAGGCCGTCGGGCGTCTTTGCATCCCGCCTGTCGGTTTGGGTTCAATTTCCAACAGGAATTCTTCCTTCCTGCGCAGCGCTCTGTTTTTTTGCAGGTTTATGCGGTGCCTACCACCTTTAGCCATTTTGAGTTTCGATTTCTGGAAAAATCGAACGGTCTTCGTTAATTTACCAGCCGATTACTTGTGCATGTGCACTATAGGAACCCTTAGATGTTTCATTTTGACTACCAGAAAAATCTGACGGTCTTCGTTAATTCCACACCCTCGGATCGGGTCGATAGCAAAAAAACGCCGACGTTCACGGGACTGTTCCTTTTTTGGAGCAAATCCTTCTACAGAATTCGTCGCAGCTCTATTTTTAGAAATTTCCCGTAAGATGTGCATAATTGACGGTAGAAAACAATTTTTCTGCATTTTTCACGTCGCTGCATATCAAAAACATCGGGGCCAAACATATGTCCACTTTTCAAAAAAACAGAAAAATTTTCCGAAATTTTGTTTTTTGTGCTTTTTACACAAAAAACAGCCAAGTGTTAAGCTTTGAAAAAAGAGGCTTCACTTTAGAATTCCAGGGGCATGGAATTTCTCAAGTGGGAGCAAATGTCCAGTTCCAATGGAAATCCAAGCCTTTGGATGAACCCCCAGAAGTGGACCTAGTCGATTTTTGCCAAAAAAGTTCCATGCCATTGGTTTGGGTGGGCCAACCCGTTGGAATATTGGTCCTTAGGTGATTTTTGCAATCCTCAAAACGTTCTAAATAACTTTTTGCGATTCCAATGCTTCACTTTGGAATTCCAGAGGCATGGAATTTCTCAAGTGGGAGCAAATGTCCAGTTCCAATGGATTTCCAAGCCCTTGGATGAATCCCCAGAAGTGGACCTAGTCGGTTTTTAAGATGGCTTTTCCAAACCGATGGACACCGTAATCCCTGGCCTGTCCGGGCGCCCGGATTGTGCCTAAAAACGTAGAAACCCTGATGTAAAGGTGACAAACCGGACGTTTGCCGAATGTTGAAGGTATTTAATTCCGACCGCCCGGAACCACGTTCCCACGCGCCGGACCATGGGTCCGGGCGCCCGGAATGCATCTGAAAACCTTACAAGTCCGGTCAGACAACTCACACTTCTTACATGGATTCGCAGGAATTATGGCTAGGCAAAGGCGTGGACTAGCTCGAAACGAGAACGCGGAAGGCACTCCATGCCCATGCGATCAATGCAGACTCCGATTTTGCTACTCCAAAAAACAGATTAAGCGGCATTTGATCCTACATCCGCCCGTCGCACGCCTCTCCAATGACCGAGATCATGAAGAAAACGACTCTCTTGACGGTGCCGAAAGTGTGAATGATGACGGTGAGACGGATCCACCATCAGAGACGGACGAAGAGGAAGAACACGAGGATGACACATATCTTCATGACCATGCCGAACGGATGCTCCGGAAGATCCGTGAAAACTTCTTCAGCCCGATTGAGTATGCATCGTCCGACTCGGTGAGTTCTAAATCCCGTCCAAGCCGTTGGAACCATTGTTTAACAATATCCAAGCCCCGTCCAAGCCTTTGGAACACCCTTGGATTCCCCCGCGAAGAAGAGTCCAAGCATCGTCCAAGCCTTTAAAACACCTTTAGAGCCATCACTGTAAGCCAGATTCTTACATCGCATCTTATTAGTTCAGGATTGCTGGGTTGATGGGAGTGGATGCCCGCCGTATTCTAGGAGGAGGAAAGTGATGCGCGCGAGCAACGTGAAAACCACCGAACAAGGGACCCGGAATTCATCATGATAAGTTCAATACGCACAGATTGAATGCCTTCCGAAAACCGCACTATATCACTATTCCAAGTCATTGGAACGGTGCGTCCTTACGTGTGGAACCCCTCTGGACCAAAATCAATCAGATGCTGTGTGACTAAATTGCAGGAGGGAGAAAATGTGCATGACAAATCGACTACCCTTGCAAACCGCTTCATACTGGATCTACTTGAGGCCCACTCCAACCATAACTCGACCCAGGCGTACTTTGACACAATCCTGGAAATTCTGCGACGTCGAGTATGCGGCTTGGAGGTCGACGATGAATCAATCTCGACCGATGACGAGGTAGCACTACCTCATACCTACCAAGCGTGCCTGCGGTTTTTCAAGGATTTCCTCATGAAGTACAACGAGATGGATGTGTGCCAGAAGTGCAATTTTCTTTTCAAAGATCTGCTTCCCGAAGAGGCACCGACGTGTCCGAAATGCAACCACGGCCGGTTCAAGGAGCCATCAATGGTCGATGGCAAGTGGGAACCCGGAAGGGCCAAGTGCGTTTTCCACTGGTGGCCGTGGACAAGGATATTGGAGGCCCTTTTCATGGATCCGGTGCAGGCACAGATGGCACGTTCATGGGAGAAAGTTGACTTGGATGAGCCGATCGTCAGAAGCACTGGAATATTAGGTGAATAAACACTGTCAATTAGACTGCATGGATTGCCTATTCCGGGCGCCCGGATCCATGCCTCCACCCGGATGGAACATGCGTCCGACCGTTTGGATATGTCACAACACCCATTTTGGTTGTCTTGGTATAGTCCAAACGTGTGGACCGGGCATTCCGGCCGTTTGGAATTTTGCGGATGTAGATTAACAAAGATAATTGCGAGTAAATTTGCATGGATGGCACGTTCCGGGCGCCCGGAATGGCGTTCCATCCGTGTGGAATATGAGTCTGGTCGTAATGGATATGTTACAACAACCTGTTTTGTTGTCTTAGCATAGTCCGAGCGTATGGAATACCTAATCCGACCGGTTGGACTAAGACATGTTAGTGCGGGTGTAGGTTCTCGAAGCTGGCATAGGACCATGCTCGAGGACCCGGAGTTCTTCAAGGACAAGCGCAACCTCTCTGTGGTGTTATGCGCGGACGGCATCGAGAAATTCAAAGATAAACTGGGATCTGTGACACCTATAACCTGCCAAGTGGTGAATTGCCCTGCACATCTTCGAGGCAAAAGCGAGTTCATTGTGCTTTGGGGCATTATTGATGGCAAACCCAAAGATGCCCAACTCTTCTACCACAAGTTCGTGGACGAGATTATTGACATCGAAAAGAACGGTTGCCGGGTGTGGGACGTTATCGAAAACAAGCATTTCACCGTTCGAGTCAAGTTGTACAAGGTGCTCGAGGATTATGTCGGATTGACCGAAGCGGGGAACGTGTATGGAACAAACGCGAGGATGGGATGTTCCAAATGTTGGATTGTCGGGACAACAAAGGCAGAGTCTTGCATGCAGAAGACGATTTACGCGCAGATGCTACAACAAAATCCAAGTAAGTCTGATCCCTGCTGCATTCTTCCTAGTATGTATTCGGACGGTTGGACAGATTTCAAAATATTTCTGACTGTACTTCCAGGCGTCGGGAGCCCCGGTTCCGGCCGGTTGGACCATTATAGGGAAAATATGGAGAGATCAAAGCTAGTAATTCCACACGCCCGGAACCCATGCACCCCACGGCCGGACCTGTGTACTCGTGGTTATACACAATATTCTTTCAACTGTATCGTGTTTTTTATGATGTTTGCAGGTGAAGAGCCAGCGATGAGAACGGACAAAGAAGTGAGGGAGTTGCAGCACCTGCACGACGGGATGATCGAAGCGGGTATGCATCCGGAAGTCATTAAGGACAAAATGGCACGGAGTGGGATCAAAGGATCGAGTGCTTTTACCAAGATTGTGAAGTTTAATTTGCCACGCGACTTGCTTTTCGACGTCATGCACATCTTGTCCAACAACTCCTGCCGGATTATGTCAGCGATTCTCGGTGATGACTGGAATTTAAAGTGCCGAAACTTTGCGAGGGCCTATCAGATGCACAGGCCGTGGCTTATTCCTATACCAAGGAGGAATGAAAATGACAACCGGAGCCCAGCAGAACGGCTGAGATGTGAGTACACCACCTGTCCAATATAATGATGGTCCAAACCCCTGATAGACGGTGGTGTAAGGGTTCCACACGCCCGGAATGCTATTTCCTGAATGAATGTAGATGGTCCACACCCCTGTCACACGTTGGATAACGGGTTCCAAACGACCGGAATGCTATTTTCTGAACGAATGTAGATAATCCACACCCCTGTCACACGTTGGAGGGTGGGTTCCGAACGCCCGGAACGTTTCTTCATGAATGAATTAAGATTGTATAGGTTTCGTATTGAACCAGGATAGGTTGTGTACGTGTGTGTGGGATCGATCTCTTGTAGTGAAACCCTCTCCGTGGTCCCCTTCTAAGGAGGCCTTGAAGGAGATTATCCCATGGGTAAGAGGGCTCAAGTTTACCCGAGATTCGGGGCCGATTGGGAGGAAGTTTCTGCAAATCAAGGCGGGAACGCAAACTACGCCCCGCAAGTTGAAAGCACGTCATGGCGTAGTTGCTATCACAAGTGGACTCATGTCGATTGTCAGCGCGTGGATGAACAGTGATGGTCATGTGCTACAACCGGAATTCGCTTCCTACGTTGGGAAATATACGACGGTGGTCCGCGAGATTGTGAGCAGAACCATTGATATCGATGTGAGTATAAACACTTATTCGCTGCTTACCCCACGTTCCGGGCGCTTGGAACCGTTTGGAGGCCATAGTCCGGACGTTCGGACCTGCTTCATGTTTGTTGCCCATGTTCATATGCTTCGGATTGGAATCACAATTCCGGGCGACCGGACCAACATTGGATCAATGTTCCGGTAGCACGGAACCTATCCATTCAGGCTATACTGATTTATTCCGTTTTGGGCGTGCGGTTCAGCATCATAAAACTGGCATGGACGCCTTGAAGACAAGGGTATTGGAGGTCCGTGACATCATGGAAGCTGAGCTCTCGCCTGAGCTTTTCGTCATTGCAACGCACCGGCTCGTTCATATTCCGGATCAGATGCGTGACGAAGGACCAGTTCCCGATCTTTGGATGTTCGCTCCAGAGAGCTTCTTCGACGAGCTGAGACGGATCATCAGGACTCGCTCGCACCCTGTCGCCAGCATGATGAAAGGGGTGGAGTTGAAACGCATGGTAAGTCTGGTACGCGGCTTATACCAGTTGCTACAGGCGAATGGTTCGCCACCAACCATTAGCCAACCACGTAGCGAGAACACCGTGTCCCTGATGTTGGCGACCGGCAACGAGAGGAAGGGCAAACTTGTCTACTCGACACCAGGTACTGTCCAGACTTAAGTGCATATCGTCCAATTTCGGTCCAGGGGTTTGGAAACGTATCATTGAGCAGGGTTCAACCGGTTGGAACCTGCTTGGACCTTTCATTAGACAAAGCCCAAGCCAATAGGGCTCGTTCCATCCACACCCTTCCGGGCGCCCGGGACCCAGGTTCCGGTAGGGTTCCGGGCGTTTGGAATTGGATCGTCAAAAGCACGCATTGTTTAACAAATTTCCGTTTTGCGGTGCGTAGATGATAAGAAGGAGATACAAGCTTGGCTGGCTACAAACGTGGAGTGGTACGGGAACATTGTCAGAGAATTTAATCGTGCTGAAGACCATTACACGAGGTATGCATGTTTGCTTGACCGAAGCTTTTTTGACTAATCATTCACGTACGCAGTTTAGTGGTGTTCCCATCGCCCGGAACTAACGTCCAAGCGCCCGGAACATTGCTTCCGCGCATTTGGACCATGCAGGAACATTAGACAAAACCGACGTCGCTTGGCGGCTCGTCGCGGCAGGGGCAGAGGCCAAGGTCAAAACTTGACGAGGCCGATACTTCATCAACCTGAAACCTGGCGCAAGAGCCCCGTCACAGGGGAAGTCATTCCGTTTACGGAGATGGAAAGGAGTTACGCCTTGGCACCACCGAGAAGGTGGACAGAGTATGCTTACGTCAAAGTTCGCAATTTTAATTACAGATCGCTGGAAAGGGACATGAACAAGGCTACTTGTCATCGATATTTCAAGTCTGTCTTTAAAGTCTGGAATGTACAGAAGCAGCAAGAAGACGACCAGGACAGGTGAGACATGCCAACTATACATGTTCCAGACGTCTGTATAAGAGTGGAGTGTAGGTTCCGGCCGTTTGGACCATGGTCAAGCTACGTTTCATTAAATCTGTTTAAATATTCAAAAGTCCGATACGTTCCGGGCGTCCGGAACCATGCTGCCACACGGTTCCGGACGCCCGGACCAAAGCGTCCTTGTAGATCTCGATTTGCAGGTGTTCATGATTCTTTCACTTCTGATGGCAGGTATGGCGAAATTCTGAAGGTCGTCAAGCTTGTCGTGCACACTGACACATATATTCTTGTGAAGTGTAGATGGTTTCCCCTCGAAGCTGCTCTTTCCGATGCGGTCACGCAAAACATCTACCTGCGCACCGATATGCCATGGGAAACCAAAGATGCATTCATCGAAGCGAAGGACATCAACAATCAAGTGGTCGTGGCGCCCATTCCATGGAAGCCTTTGCGGCTTGCACGGTATACCGGTAACAAGGTTCCATTAAATATTCGACATCGGACAGACGTGCTTGCCGTCGTGCTTGACCGCCACGTCGATTTTGTCGGCGACATCGGCGATAGTAGTTCTGATGACGAAGATTAGTTAACTTATTGCCTCGCTCGAGGCGGTAGTGTATCGGTCTCGTTGAGCACCACGTGCTGCCAAGTCAGAACCTACCAGTTGTAAATATACTGTAATATATAACACGCATTGTACAGATAATACTAACTTACCTGGAGTTCCAAAGGGGTTCCGAAGGCTTGGATGCGCCTTGGAATCCGTCAAACGCAAGTTCCGAAGCGGTTCCAAACCATTGGACTAAGCCTGGACCCCATAAGATATCACTTCCATAATCGTTCCAAAGGCTTGGACGGTCTTGAACTGCACGTAGCAAGAATGATCGGTCCAGAGAATTATCAGTCTATATATCAAGCATTTGCTCATAGCGTTCCGCTCTCAGATCGGGAAGTTCCAAGGGCTTGGAATTTCGGAACACGCTCCCGTGTTGCCCAGAGACTGGGCCTATGGGGTTCCAAGGGCTTGGAATCTTTTGAAACCCACGCTCGTGCTGCGCAGAGACCGGTCCTATGGGGTTCCAAGCCGTGGAGCCTCCGGGCTCGAGCTTCATTCCTCGTACTAACAAGGTCCAAGGGCTTGGAATCTTTTGAAACCCACGCCCGTGCTGCGCAGAGACCGATCCTATGGGGTTCCAAGCCGTTGAGCCTCCGGGTTTGAGCTTCATTCCTCGTACTAACAAGGTCCAAGGGCTTGGAATCTTTTGAAACCCTCGCACGTGCTGCGCTGAGACCGGTCCAATGGGGTTCCAAGCCGTTGAGCCTCCGGGTTCGAGCTTCATTACTCGTACTAGCAAGTTCCAAAGGCTTGGAATCTTTTGAAACCACGCCCGTGCTGCGCGGAGACCGGTCCAATGGGGTTCCAAGCCGTTGAACCTCCGATTTCAGACTGCCGACCTCAGACTGGAAAGTTCCAAAGGCTTGGAATTGTCCAAAATGAATTCCAAACCGTTGGAACCGCCTTGGACCGACGACTTCGGTCATACGTAATCCGAGGACATAGGTCCAACGGCTTGGAATCGACCAGGACCCATTGGACTAACAAATTTCGGTCCAGCCCCTTGGAACCCCGTAGGACCATCGGCTTGGAACCCCATAGGACTCCTAGGGGAAAACCCAAAGCTTCACCTTGCAATTCCTGGCGGTTTCCAAAGGCTTGGAATTTTACCAAATATTTTCAGGACGGTTCCGGGCGCCCGGAATGGTGCCGTCCAAGCCTTTGGAATAATCCCTATTTTGTAGGGTGACATGCACAGGCATAATGTCTCTCATCCACTTAAGGTGAGTGACATCTGTCATCGAGAGGCCAGGTATTGGCATCGAGATGGCGAAGCAAGACAAGTTCTTGAAGAACCGAAGTGTTCTGAGAGGACGCGTCTTCGCTTCAAGCATGAACTGAACAGCATGCGAGCATCAATGGCTATATCGACCAGCCGATGCGGATAGTTCACCCAATGCCCTCGTTCACAACCCGATGGTGGTAACGCGTATGACGCGTGAGGGCATTGAGGTAATATGAGGAGCATTGTGCTCATGCAAGCACTTCTGGACACCAGAGCGCTGCACTCATACCCCACCAAGTATTATCGCGTGTTGCCACAGTTCAATAGCAGCCGCGTCGTCTATCAGGTTCATATAGAAACGTGACAGTGGTATATCTCCGCTCAGGCGAAGAACGAGAACACAAGTGTGTGCGCAGCAGACTTGATATATTTGTATATAGATTTTGTATACTGTGCGACAGGTTTCGTACATACATATCGGCGCGACAGAGCTCGCACATATACATATATACCGAATATCTACACGAGTACGACAGCATTCGCTGCAATATCGTCAGCGAACGGCGGAGTGCGCAATAAATCATCAGCGCGAACATATTCGCAGCGCTAACAGCATTCACAGCAATATCATCAGCGAAAAAATTGCGACAAGGTGTGCGCACGAGCGTACGACTCGCACATATATGCTGTCAACATTTCGCAGGGTTGGTACGGTATGCGAGAAACAGGCGCGCGAACGAAAAATTATCGTCAGTATGTATGATTCGCATCAACTGCGAAAGGGACGCACGAAATTTCGTTATAAGCGCAATTGCATTCATACCATGCGACAGACACCGGCGACAGCGACATACTGTGCGAAATAGATTGGCGACAGCGATGTTCGCAAATGATCCGCACGAATCGTTCAGTGCGACGCACACATATGATGATTTCGCTATTCGCAAATGATCCGCACGAATCGTTCATTACGCGACGCGCACCTGCGATGATTTTATCTTATGCAGGGGACGCACGATTTGAGGGCGCATGATTTGTGGTGCATCTACATGCAGCGCGACATGCAATTTGTGTTACGCGCAGACATAGCATGCAATCACGATGTTCGTTCAATAACTCGCAGATGGACATACAATACTTTGCAGTTAAACGCACAATTTTGCACCAGATGAACATATGATGCTGCGCAGTGATAATGTGTGTTATACCAATCATCAGCATAGCCCCCTACACCCATCCTTATACCCACATGTTCACCACAGCCTGCACTTTAAGCCGGTGCCATGCATTATGTGCCAATTCCCCTGCCTCGGTCACCATACCCTAGACTGTATGACAGCTGATGACACGCTACATGCAAATGCACCTAACCCTACACCCCTAGCCTAAATGGACCCCCCCGGGAGCTCACTAAGCCCCCTACACCCATCCTTATACCCACATGTTCACCACAGCCTGCACTTTAAGCCGGTGCCATGCATTATGTGCCAATTTCCCTGCCTCGGTCACCATACCCTACACTGTATGACAGCTGATGACACGCTACATGCAAATGCACCTAACCCTACACCCCTAGCCTAAATGGACCCCCCTACGGAGCTCACTAAGCCCCATACACCCATCCTTTATATAGCCACATGTTCACCACAGCCTGCACTTTAAGCCGGTGCCATGCATTATGTGCCAATTTCCCTGCCTCGGTCACCATACCCTAGACTGTATGACAACTGATGACACGCTACATGCAAATGCACCTAACCCTACACCCCTAGCCTAAATGGACCCCCCCCGGGAGCTCACTAAGCCCCCTACACCCATCCTTATACCCACATGTTCACCACAGCCTGCACTTTAAGCCGGTGCCATGCATTATGTGCCAATTTCCCTGCCTCGGTCACCATACCCTAGACTGTATGACAGCTGATGACACGCTACATGCAAATGCACCTAACCCTACACCCCTAGCCTAAATGGACCCCCCCGGGAGCTCACTAAGCCCCCTACACCCATCCTTATACCCACATGCTCACCACAGCCTGCCCTTTAAGCCGTTGCCATGCATTATGTGCCAATTTCCCTGCCTCGGTCACCATACCCTAAACTGTATGACAGCTGATGACACGCTACATGCAAATGCACCTAACCCTACACCCCTAGCCTAAATGAAACCCCCCCGGGAGCTCACTAAGCCCCCTACACCTATCCTTATACCCACATGTTCACCACAGCCTGCACTTTAAGCCGGTGCCATGCATTATGTGCCAATTTCCCTGCCTCGGTCACCATACCCTACACTGTATGACAGCTGATGACACGCTACATGCAAATGCACCTAACCCTACACCCCTAGCCTAAATGGACCCCCCTACGGAGCTCACTAAGCCCCATACA
>LGRX02033755.1:0-31908 GCA_001247695.2 Cymbomonas tetramitiformis | reverse complement strand
GATACGCAGTCTTTCTCGAGAGCGGAGGCCACAGGCCCACCAGCATCAAGAGAGTGTGTGATAGAAGTGAGTGTGATACGCAGTCTTTCTCGAGAGCGGAGGCCACAGGCCCACCAGCATCAAGAGAGAGTGTGTGAGAAGTAAGTGAGATACGCAGTGCTTTCTCGAGCGCGGAGGCCATAGGCCCACCAGCATCAAGAGAGAGTGTGTGAGAAGTGAGTGTGATGCGTGGTAATTTCTCGAGCGCGGAGGCCACAGGCCCACCAGCATCAAGAGAGAGAGAGAGAGAGAGAGTGCGAGGACCACTAATGAGTGTGATAGGACTCTCTCGAGCGCGGAGGCCACAGGCCCACCAGCATCAAGAGAGAGCGAGTGTGTGAGAAGTAAGTGAGATACGCAGTGCTTTCTCGAGCGCGGAGGCCATAGGCCCACCAGCATCAAGAGAGTGTCTGAGAGAAGTGAGTGTGATACGCAGGACTTTATCGAGCGCGGAGGCACGGGCCCACCAGCATCAAGAGAGAGAGAGAGTGCGAGGACCACTAATGAATGTGATAGGACTCTCTCGAGCGCGGAGGCCACAGGCCCACCAACATCAAGAGAGAGTGTGTGAGAACCACGCACGCGGATGACCGGACACTCACTTCGCATGGAGACGGAGAGTGGATGCTCAGCGTACTTGCGTGCGTAGAATCTGTGAACACCTAGATGCAGGCGAAAATGTATGAGAATTTTGACTTCATTGCATACGAAGTTCAAATATAAATTCAAATCGATCGGCCGATAGGAAGGAAGGTTCACGCTTCGATTTCACTATAATTGATCTCACGCAGGGCTCACGATTTATTGCTTTCGTCTGATTTACAATCATCATTCCCTTCCATGCGAACGCCATCTCCCCGGAACAGTTCCACCTCATCCATAAGCTATCTTCCGTTACTGTAACAAAGATATTTCCATCGAAATTTGATATTCCTAGGCGGGCCAACCGTCATACCACGTGCGACTTCGAGAAGCATTATGAAAATTTCGGAGACGAGGAGCGGGAGGCCTGAAGATTTCGTGCAGCTCACTGTACGCTGCCATGTCAAACTCGTGTGGAAGGCGATATGGTGCACGTCACATGGTAAATGCTTAGAATATACCTTAATGCCTATTACCCGCAGCTTAAGGTGGCTTAAGCCACCTTAACTTGAAGGGCTCATTGGGGCTTCCTCGGCGGTGCTTTCAAAATTTGGAGACCTATGTCGTCAAGATCTTGAGCTGCTCTTTCTGCAGTGTCTAATCAAAAGTTTGATCTGAGTTCATCTTGACCCTCAAAATCTCGGTTGAAGTAGGGTGGGTATTTCCCAATTTTCCTTAAGATGGCTTAAGCCACCTTAACCCAATTAGCTCACGGGGGCTTCCTCGAAGGCGCTTTTCAAAATTTGGAGACCTATGATGTCAAGATCTCGAGCTGCTCTTTCTGCAGTGTGTTGCCAAAAGTTTGATCCGAGGTCATCTTGACCCTCAAAATCTCGGTTGAAGTAGCATGGGTATGCAAAAACCGGAAAAAATCGCTCAAAATTCACTAAATGTTGCACCCTCTTGGATACTTCCCAAAATTGCTCACCGGGAACTTGGGCTCGCCGAATAGTGCATATAGTGTCTAAAAGAAGACATTGTCGCCGTCATTTTGAGCTAAAAAAATCTAGTTTCCGGTACCGATAGCTCCCGCAATAATTGAAAACGTTAAGGTGGCTTAAGCCACCCTAAATTGCTGTTAGGGTGGCTTAAGCCACCCGAAGGGTAATAGCCATTAAGGGCCAATAAAAGAATTTCAGCGGGGTGCTCTCTTGTGGAATGTACTCATGCCCCCCCACACTCGTGACGACTGCAACAGCGGAGCCTCCACATTTACAGTGAGATTGGAGTAAAATGTTCCAAAAATTGCATGATTTTGGTCACTATACAGTTGGTTAGCGCGCGCGGCTCTCACACTACAGGTCATGTGTTCGAATCTTGTCGGTCGTTGTGAATTAAGCAAATTGTGAAAATCGTAAAAATTTTCGGTCGATTTCGCAAAATTTCATGTCAAAAATTCAGGTGGGCGGGGGGACTACCCACTTGGACGAGCGGCTTCGACAAGGGTGGGTGGGGGGACTTGCGGCCCGGGGTGGTGCCCAAGGCGGGTGGGGGGGCTACACCTTGATTTGATGTGGGGGGACTACCCACTCTATCTCGAAATCGCAAATCCAAGAAGTGGGCAAGTTTATATTTCAATAAACTTCGTCTATCGTATGAGGGCAGACGAGAGGGGTTTCAATGTTACAATACTAGCGTAGGTAGTTCTTGTTGAAGCTCTATCGCATGTGACTGTTGAACTGTCGAGACATCTACCTAATGAGAAGTTCATGGTTTAGTGGCTACTTTGTAAACCATGGTATCGCGAAACCATGGTTTACAAACCGTGGTTTCGCGAAACCACGCTTTTCGCGATATTCCCCCGAATATTCCGCCTGGTGGCGCCTGGGTGGCGGGGGATATGCTGATCGCGTGTCACGTTCCCCCAAACCATGGTTTCGCGAAACTACGGTTTGAAAAGCGTGGTTTCGCGAAACCACGCTTTGGAAACTGTGGTTTCGGGATACCACGGTTTGGAAACTGTGGTTTCGCGATACCATGCCATCACGATGTCAGCAAATGTCGAATTGATATCTGAATTCGACATTCGGTCATCAGATTTCAGATTTCAGATTTCGTTCATCAGCTCGGGGCGTTCGAGTCGATCTTCAGATTTCCTAAATTCGATTTTCACATTATGCATCTGGATGACGATGGCTGACGTTCCCCCAAACCGTGGTCTCGCGAAACCACGGTTCAGAATTGTCTTACGTGATGGGACACGTCGGCAGACAGGCTGTCGCGGACGTGTACACAATATTCCTTTCCAAAACCATGGTTTTGGAGAAAACCATGAAAACCGAAACCGTGGTTTCGCGAAACCATGGTTTGGAGGCATGGTTTTGGGTACACGATCACAAAAATGCACAGGAGCGTGAGATCGAACGATCTGCCCATCGTGTCCGTGAACGCAGTGATGACAGTCGGGCCAAAACAATGGTTTACAAAGTAGCCACTAAAGCATGAACGTCTCATAAAGTAAGTAGATTATTCAAGAGTTTGACGATTATTCAAGTCTACGATGTATGGTACGACTTTTATCAAATCTACGGTGTATGCGGGTACCATATCTTCAAATATATCGCGTCGCGACAGCAAATTCTTTTCAGCAAATCTCCCATTTAATTACTAGTGATGACTGTATCAAAACCCGCTCTACGATGCTTCATATGTGTGTGTCAACGTTGAAAGTATTGGAATTGGTAAAATTCAAGTTGTATCGAAAATACCTAGATGACGATGCATTGCATATAAATTATTGTCAATATCGAATATATCATCATTGCTTTCGGTACCTCTTCAGCTGTACAGTGACACACGTTTACAATTTATATCTTATCACGACTTTCGATCCCTAGCCAATGCATGGCGTATGTATCGATAGCTGATATTATAAGGCACGAGCTCATAACTTGTTTCCATATCGCAACTGCCGCATTTGCATGTCGCTGTCGCGATGCCTCCAGTGCGGGATGTCTGCGCATTTCCATTTGCTTTTATATTTGCTTGATGATCATAATTGAATTTTTATTTGAAATTGTATACACCCATGCATCGTCTCCCATCCGTGCTAGCTTACGTCAAACCTGCAATGGCGCAGTAAGCTACCTAGTGAAACTTGAAAAACAACGCATTTCACGGATTCGGCGCCCTCCGTCCTCCCACCATCTCGTCCTTCGTTCCCCGACTTTCCTTAAACAATCAAAGGCTCGATTATTACTCCAACCAAATAAGAGTCACGCTCCTCCCCGCGTCCATCCTACTAAATCATAACACTCGCTATTAACGCTGGGTGCGTGTGCCAGGATTAGCTAGTTCGGGCAGCCCTGACCGGGAGTCCCGGTGCAGACCCCCCTAGAGCTACTCTGCTGGGTTCCATTTCCGAGTATGGTGACCCGTGACTGTTTTGGTAGCTTGCCACGTGGGCAGTGCCATCCGTTTGACCCGACACCCTATATTAGGGTTTACGGTTCCGACTCTTGGCTTTTTATCATATCATATATCTCGACTGCGGTTCGTTTACCTTCCTCTGTGTATATATATTCTGTGGCGTATCCGATAGGGATATTCCAGTAGCTTGCTTTGTTGGCACGAACGCGATTGTTCTTGGGAACACGCAGTCCATCTCGCTGGTGCCCGCTTCGTAAGAGCTGTGCCCGTCATATTTTTCATACTGGTAACCAGATTATCTACGTCGGGGTGCATTATGTGTATCGATGTGGTATATGATCTGCCTTTTTGCTGTCGGTTAAGATTGGTGTTGCTCGATATTTAGGTGCCTCGCGGACTTTCCGTCATTCATAATAGCATCATTTCGTCTAGCCGTGTATACGGGGGGCAGAGCACCTGCTGCCTGGGAAGTCTGGGTACGGCAATTTAGGGGGAAGGAGTAGAGGGGTCAGAACCCCCGAAACAAATCGTGGGCAGCCTATACCAAGCAAGGCGTACAACCAATCATTTACACCAAGTAGATGCAAATGTTGATTGCTTGTGCGTAATACTTACAGCTGCCTATCTCAGTCATCAACAATCAAACATATTCACGAGGTGTTATATCGGTTGGACGTCGACGAATCGCACACTCAACTAGCACTCGGTTTTTTCTGATCTGAGTTTCAGCCTCTTCCTCTGAGTCAGCTGCCAACGGCGGAGGTTTAACATGGTGTGTGGGGGGCTGCCAATCGTGTTATCAAAACATAAAAATACACTGGAATTGCACCATGGAATATATTTGAATCGGCTCCATCCTTCATCATCAAGTATAGCCCTAATGTCGCAACGGGGCAGGTCACTGGCGACGTGGCGGCAATACCGATGGTGGAAATTCTTGAAATCTGCGGATTTCATTTTGTGCCCGATGGGTGCTCGGTATTTTGCAGGTGGAGCCAGACCGGATAGCATGCGCCATCGATGGCTAGAAGTCTAGGCCGTCTGACGTCTTTGCGGCAAGAGTTGGCCCGTAACATCCACAACGTCGTTGCTTCCATCACTCACTTTCATGCTATGCATCCGAGAGGAAGGTTCAAAAGAGAGCTTGTTCAGGTCGATGCGCTTCCACTGCATGCTGGCGTAAGAACGGAACATGAAGACTTGCGTCTGAGGTATTTTTATTACGGCGTAGTGCGTGATCTCGCCGATGTTCCCTGCTTGTACGCCGGGAGTAGTTCCGTAAAGAATGTGGACGTTATTGATCAGCCCTGGGGGGAGTGGGGGGTTGGTATGTAATAACTTAGTCTGGAAAGCACGGGATGCTTTTGAGGGGATACTTAGAGCGCCCAGTGGTCGGGAAGATTCAAAATGCTCACTGGTGGGCAGTGATGAAGTCAAACTCGGGGCAGGCTTAGCCTCTGTGCACCTCCAGATCGTTAGGGCGGTTACATGCCAGTGAGCAGGGTTGGAAATATCCTGACAAGGCGAGGATAAACATGCTTCTCCCTTCTTTTCTTCGTTGTGCTTTATGACATGAAGATTCACGAGCTTTATCGACTGAGGAGGCTTAGGGGGGGTTGATACCGGTGACGATCTCAATTGCAGCCGTCTCATCTGCAGGAGGGGCCGAGCGCGTGGAAAACTGCTTCAGATAGAACATGCGGATGAACCGTGAGGCGGGGGAGTAGTCGCCCGGAAGTCCCCTCAAGTTAAAGCCGTGCCCGACGACCTGCAGCAAACCCCGGAAAAACGTCAGTCGCTATGCTGACACGGTATTATGCCGCCATGTGTACCCCACCTACCCCTACCACCAACTCATTCCTTACCCCTACCACCAACCCAACCCCTACCCCTACCCTACCTCCCTACCCCTACCCCTACCCCTACCCCTACCCCTACCCCTACCCCCTACACCCAAAGTGCTACACAGCGACCTGCTGTAAGTTACCTGGGCTGTAAACCTGCTCGTCCTCAGCCCACCCCCCTGCCAAGCCAACCGATGCTGTCAGCCACAGTGCTACCCAGCTGTATCGCTCCCCTCCTGCCAAGCAACCCTATGCTGACGCCTCAGTGCAACCCAGCTACCAGCTGTAACGCCAATCCTTCCCTAACGTGTGTAGTACCAGCTGCAACCCACCCCCCGCCCCGCAAGAGACGTGAGATCCCAACACTACTATTTTTTAATGCACTTACACCCCCCGCAAGCCAACCCTTATGCTGACACCTCGGTGTCAGCCGGCTACTTGCTGCAGCCCCCGCAGCCTGCTTCCGTTCGACTCTCAAGTCCGAAGTGCCCAACTCGTGCCCGGTTTACGTCGACAGCGTTAGCCTCCCACTGTATCGAAACTGTCACCGACTGTTTCTGAAGGCCTGTAGCATGCTACCCCCGATGGCTTTTCCATCCTATGCGATAGATAATCTCTCTATGGTGTATACAGCACTTCAGCATCACCACCATCATAACGACACAGCGGAGTCCATCGCGGAGGCAGAGTAAACAGGACTTCCTGTAACGTTCGACAGAGTTGTCATAATAGGTCGAGAGCTCGACACGTCACTGGGCGTGAGAAACGAGTGAATAAAGCTTACTGACCTGTGGTACAGTGCCCACTTCAGTCTGCGCAGTAAATTCTCCTGCAGTCGTGAGCACCTCCCCGAGAATAGTTGGTACTTCTCAAAGAGAGGAAGGAGGCAGGAAACCACAAGCGGACAGTCGAAACAAGGGCTAGCATCCCGTGTCGTGACAGAGGTGGTCTTCGGCTGACGCGTCACAGCCTCGATAGCGTTCGGTGTGTCTCATTGAGTTCGCGATCCTCAAGCTCACCTAAGTCACTAGGCCACTGATCGCTCAAAAATGCATACTGGTTGACATTTTGCAAGTGGAAGTCGTAGACGGGATCATTCGTAAAAATCCCGACGGTGTCGTTATGAACTTGGGGCAGCCCCTTAACATACTCAAGAATGATTCGCCGGCCGTCCTTATCCACGATGGTCCAGTGATTATGGGTACTTCCAGGGGAAAGCTTCTCAAAAGATTCGGGTCCTTGAACTATTCTCACGTCCCCGAGGGCCGCCACCACCTCATCAACGCTTTTGAAGTTGCCCAGCAGCCAAGGAACCATATTTAAACTGTACACCGCTTTGTAACCTTGCTCTTGTGACTGGTACTGAGATCCGCGAAAAGTTTGGGCTGATGCTGTAAGACCGTGCTCGTTCATCCCTGAGGTTCGACAGGACACACAAAGCCCCTTCAGCTCGCAAACTGATAGTCCTTGGCTTGGCTTATTGGTTGGCCAATAAGGATGAACGGACACAGTTACGTTTCGGAAAGTTTTCGAAGAGCCAGTGAAACTACCTTCCGAGGTGGTGTTCAACAGATCGATGCCAACCCAACCGTACAAATTCTTAAAGAATCCCCCGTCAGCCCGCTGAACAATCTCGTCTCGTGGGTGCACATTGACGGTCCACATTTGTGACAAGGACTGGCCTGCGAGATGCGCCTCAAACTCCATCGTTCGCCCAATCACCGTCAAATTATTCCCGCTTTCAACGTGCACAGTGGTGCAACAAGTCACGGCCGCGACCCGAAAGCATAAACCAACCACTCCGGCGTGTATTGATAGCTTCATGTTCAAACGCGGGGTGGTGATACGCTGAAAGCCCTGTTCAATACCACGAAACTGTTGGGGCGACACACGCGAAGTGTACAGCGAGCCGGTACACTACTGACAGACGAGGGCCTTGCTTTTAGATACGATCACTAGAGCTCTAATAGTACAGCCTAATCCCAATAGTACAGTACAGGTATCCCAATATGGCTTCTTCTAGGGATTAAGTGCCGCGCTATATACTGGTGTAATGACCATGCGATGGACAGCATAACACTGTAGACCGATACCCCACCATAATCTACGGTCAATTTAGAGTGTCAACGACCATATAAAAATGGCGCAGAACTTGAATAACTGATACTTTTATAGGGGGTACGTAAACGTACAGGTGGGGAAAAAATAATCCCCAATCTTCGTGAACGAACGTATAATCTATAAACTTTGAAACCAACGCAAATCCCCCCTCCCCCACCTCCTCCCCCTAACCCCACCCCTCCCCCCACCCCCACCGCTCCCCCCACCCTCCCCCCACCCTCCCCTCCCCCCCCACCACCACATATATTTATCACGTACCGCCCATGTCATAAGTTCACGTGTCATCGCACGATCGCACAGTTCTCGACTTGGAGAGTGGTCGACCAATCCCGTGACGAATAAACGGTCCCACGTTAAGTACGTGTTTTTTGGAACATCTTAAGTATGGACACCAGGCGATTTTTGAAAGGGTAATACTACAGACGCTGGATTTCAGCCTGGTATGACACAATTCCCAGATTGTCATCTCGCGATATCGAACCTGAGTCCTGACCATTTCCAGGATTATTGTTACAGTAATACCTCACCTTTAAGAGAATCGACGATAAGAGACCAGCCAGCGTTTGGGGGGGTCGCGTTTTTTACGATGACCCTGAGCCTTTTCAAATCGTTAAGAGAATGGGTCCAAATAAGAGAACGGGAGCTGGCTAGATGAGGAAATATGGTTGGGAAACCATGTTAAACCATGTATTAAATATGGTATGGTCGCAAATAAGGTACAAACCTGGCTATCGCTGACCTTATTGGATCGCGCTTCGTTAAGCGCCGCTGGCGTGTTGGGGGGCGGGGGGGGGTTCACTTTTTTCCGATGAGGCTGGCTGACCGCATATCCCTGTTCTCTTAAATATGCAGTATTACTGTAGGGCTAGATCAGGGCTCTATATCGGTTTGGTTTTTCGGTATCGATACAATCCGATATCCGAAAAACGGTATCGATAATCGGCACAATCGATAAATAATCGATTACTTGGACATTTATATGTAATTTGTTATAAATTAAATATGGAACACCAAAACTTGCACAATCGATAGTTAGACATTGCAATCCGATAATCGGCGATAAATACGATATATCGATAGTATCGGTTATCGGAAATATCGATATAGAGCCTTGGGCTAGATAAGTAAGCCCTCAATATATCATACAAAATACAAGTATGCGCTGTGTTGTAGAACGGCAAACACAAGCGTCAGATAATAGCGGGATGAGGTGCAGAACTTCTGTGTGAAGATACTGCTGAAGCCCAACGCTTCGCTCATCTATACCATACGTCTCCCATCGCATAGATGGTACCGCCATTGGGTTGTGAACCCGAGACGTTGGTTGAACGACCAGTATTGTGGTAACGAATAGTTCGTTCATACTGCGCATGCGTGTTCCGCACATGCTTAAAGCCAAGATGGTTCTTGTTTGTTACTTCAAGATGTATCTTGCTTTGCCATCTTCGAGTTCGACGTACGAACTCTCGATGACAGGGTCATTCAAGTCTTTCCTTGAATAATGACAGATGATGTGACTTATCATCTGGCGACATGTACAGTCATAGTCGACCGTACTGACGACTGTCATAATAATATATGACACGACTCGTTATGACATGACATGACATGGTATGACATTACTGACAGGTATGACACGTATGACATGTATTGCTGGATGTGACACCCCGTGTGTGTCACAGTCCTCTGTCTGTACTAGTACTCCGTACAGTACGGCTGTCACAGGTTCAGGGTTTCGGGCTTAAGCCGAGCGACACTCAATCTAACTTCACTTCTTATGTTATCTTAAGTGTAAGCATTATGTGTTATCAGCACCTCATTATATAGTTGGCACTATATATCCCACAGGTTATGGTGCGCCAGGCACCTTCCACTACTTTTGATTCCATGAGTGGCTAAGCCACTCCGCTTGGTGGGGCGTTGGGGGCCCAATTTGATGTCGTGATTTTCGCAATTGCGGTCGAGAGCTAGTTTACGGGCGGATTAATTTGGTATCGCTGCAGCGTGCGCCTACCTGGGATTATTTTGTATTGTCCGCGTTGGATTTCACTCGACTAGAACTTGATCAATTTTTGTCGTGAGTTTCCTTGGCCGCCGCGTTACGATCTTACAATTTCACAGTTACGGCTTCCTTAATTATCGTCCGCTCCGACACTGCATCTTACGCTCCCATCCGCTCCGACATTGCATCTTACGGCTCTCGACCATCACTTTTCTGTATTCTCCGACATCGGCCCTCTACCCCGACGCTCCCACCTACTGGATCTTCAATATGAGTGTAAATTCTCACGTCACGCCTCCCTTGGGGGCCAACAACCGCGTTAGACTAGACACGATTTTTTCACGCGACGTCGGCTCTCGTTATAGGCCGACACCGGATTCTCCCGGTGTTGCCCTCACGGCTGCGGACCGGACTCGTGCTACGGCGATCCAAAATTCCACTTGGGACGTGGACATCATCAAGAGGATCTCTCGCGACGCCTTGGGCTCCAAGGACGAGACCTTCCGAGGCGATGAGTCGAACCGCAACACGCTCTGGACGTCCATTGTGAAGTCCTTGCAGCGCGCGTTCGAGCAGAAGGACCCCACCAACGCCGCTCTTTTTGATCTGGCGGACGCGACGAAGGAGGTCAACGCCATCTTCAACGCTATTCTCTTCTCAACTTTGACATCGTTGACCTCTCCAAATTCACCCGCGCGGCGTTGGGTTGATGCCTCGGGACGGGCTTCGCCTCAGGATGGCAAGCGTGCCCTCCTCGAGGTCACCAAGAGGTTGATCCCTCGCGTAGTCCGACCTCTTGGGCACTACGAGGAGCTTTGCTCTATCTTCTTCAACTCCGAGAAGGACCCCGATCCACTTATCCAGGACTTTGACGCCTGCCTTACGGCTATTGGCAACGGACCTTCTGGACCTCTCGGCGAGATGATGGCGAAGAAACAGCTTCTGGCTTCACTCGACACCGAATTCTACGACAAGGTCATCACACCGCTTCGGCTCGACGTTGAGTTGGCCAAGGTGGACCTTGAGGACATCTACGGTTATACGCCCACGTCCTCGAGATTTGGGACGCCAACGCCGGCAAGCGGAAGCACGTGCCCCTCACGGACAAGAACATCCTGTATTCTGGCCAACCGTCCGACGTTGACGTAAAGGCCCTGATTCGGGAGTTTCAGTTCCACATCGACGCCGCCAACAAGGTTCTTGCGACGCTCTCCGACGAGGACGCGCACGACGAGACGACGACTAGGCGTGGCCGGCTCCGACTACGGGCAAGCCTACTGGCAAGCCAGGTGTGCATTTTCCACCCTCCTCCTGGCGTGACCGCCAGAACCGTCGGGTGGATGGGAAGTTTCACGGCCGAAGACGTGATTTGAAGCACCGCTTCGCCGCTTCGCCCCTTCCCAAGGACGGGAATTGGCCGCAAGGCGTCCGACGCCACAACGGCGACAAGCAAAACTACGGCATGCACTCCGTCTCCTTCCACGTCCTCTCCAAAGCCTTCGTTCCGGAGTGTGTCCGTTGCCCTCCGGGGTTTTGGCATGACTCCGCGAATTGTCCCACCGCCGACATCGAGTGCGACAAGTGCGTGGTTGAGCAAGCCGACGACGCCGACGGTCTCGTGTCCGCCTTCCAGACTGCCTTCGACACTGAGGACGACACGGCCTTTGCTCGACTCTGTGCCCAACATGACCATCCCTTGGTTCGGCAGGACGAGGAGCCCTTCACGTTCTCCGAGGACATTGACGTGGGGCTCCGAGCACAGTACGCGGGATTGACGCCCACTCAACCCTCACTCCTTGCTACCCGCGTGCACGAGGCGCGCACCGCTCTCCGCGAGCTCAAGCAGGTGGCTGGTGGTGCTGAATCTGATCCCTCGTGGTGTTTTTAGGTTATTGGGGGGAACTGAGTCCACTTTAGTCCCTCACCTTACAGTTCTTAGGATGTAGCCCCCTTTGAAGTTCGTATCGTATTTCAGAGTGACGTTTCAAGGTTCAATGAATTGCGTTTCGTGATACAGATTGACGCTGGATTACTGATTGATCCACACGTATCGTGCGTCAGAGTGACGATTCAAAGCATCCGAAGTGTACGTTACGGATTATTTGCGCTAGCCGTCGTCGCTTTGCGAACGATGATCCCACGATTTAACGATTTATAATCGAACGATTCTCGGCCTGATATAATGCACCCAACCCTTCCTCCCCTCCTTAAGCTACTTTGGAGGATCATAGGTGGCAACGGGGAGCCCATGTTTGTTTCCGGAGTTATTTCACCGGGGGCTAGCTTGTTTTATTGCAAAGAGAGTGGCCCTGCTTAACGGGTTTGGACTTATAATCCTTACCCGGTCTGCTCACTCTAATATGGTCCAGTACGCACGCTTTGACGAACATCTATCGCGATGAGTGAGAATGGATTCGCCACGTACTAATGTGACATTTATTTAGGTATGTTTGTCAAGCACAACTTAGGATCACAACTCCGTCTACCTCAGTCGATATCTCCGGTAGCTTCGGATGACTGGCCAAGAATCCGATGACAAACCACGGCTTTGGCAAAGGTAGCATTTAGCAGTTTTTATTTATCCACAGATATGATATCTCGCATGTGCGTATCTGTGCAAGGGTATGATTTGTACAAGGCTCACTACACCTTTAGCAAGGAAGGATCAATTTCCTGCTTCTATGCAACATAATGATAAAACATTAACTCCTATGCTGTTATGGCATTTGGAATTTCTACAGCATGGTCGGCTACACCGTCACTTTGTAAGATACATATCAAGGCATGCGTGTTCGTGCTTGCAACCAAGTTCTTCTTGGCATCATTAGCTACAATTTGAGCTATCGAATGCCTTGACAGGGGGTGTCTAAGGGGTCTAAATATGCGTTTATTGGGGTGTAAATCGATAATCAATTTCCGTAGTTTACTACGGAGATTACAGCATAGGAGTTAAGAGCAAGGTTATATAGATGATCGACATGTATTAGTATATATTACAAGAAGTAAGGGCATGCGGCTTAATATAATGTTTAGCCTTCATAGGCAGCTATAATGTCTGCTGCATTGGTCAGCTCTGTGGCTTTGACCCAGGTGTCATGCTCAGGGCCGTAGCCTGCATATCGCACTAAATAGTACTTGACACCTCTAGTGAACTTATCCGAGAGTATATGTGATATCTCAAACAGTGGTTGCCCTTCTTCGGTGATCATCTGTGGCAGAGGCAAAGGTGCTTGGATCGAGTCATTGTACAGCTCTAATCTGGATACAGGCTGTACCGGATGAATACGGATATCGAGGTTTTCGAAATCTAACTCGTATGCACGCCCATGGCTAAGCACTTTGGAAATGGTGAACGGCCCAATATATGGCTGCTTAAAATGTCTGCCTGCCTCAGTCAAACCAGTCCATTGAATAAACTCGGTCCGTAAAAGAAATTTCTGCCCAACTGCAAACTGCCGAGGCATGTGAGTCTTATTGAATCTGGCTTGGCTAATTTCTGCTGCTCGGGAAATGTTGTCTACCGCGTTGGCATGAACAGCCGAGTACTGGTCAAAATGATCTCGAATAGCTCTTTGTATTGGAACAGGAGCTTCTGGCGGAATAGTGATTACCAGGTCATGAGGCGAAAGTGGTTGCGCCATCGAGTCGAGATAAAACGGTGAATAACCAGTTGATGCAGAAACGGTGTTGTTAATTGCAAACTCCACGAGAGGCAACTTGTCCTCCCACGAATTGGCTGAAGTATCATTGCAACAACACCTGTGGATGAAAAAATACCACCTAATCAGTTTATAAACCAGAGGATGGTGAAATCAAATCATGAATCAACAATTTGAAAAGTACCTGAGGATATCCTCGATGAAGGCAAGGCTCCTCTCATTGGCAGCATTCGACTGTGGATGGTGTGAGGACGTCATAGACAATCTTGTACCAGTAGATTTCCACAGTGTCTGCCAGAATGTAGAGGTGAATCTGGGGTCTCGATCTGAGATGATGTTTCTCGGAAGACCATGGAGCTTGAAGATATGCTGCATATAGATAGAAGCAGTATGCTGAGCTGTCCAGGTCATGCTGAAAGGAATGAGATGACATCGATGAGAAAATTGGCACATCACCACAAATATACTGTCGTGCCCATTAGTGGTGATAGGCAGGTCAGTGATCCAATCAAGAGATACATCTAGCCATTTTGTCTTAGGCACGGAATATCGTATGTGCGCCTGACCATAAGGCTTGTGTCGCCTCGTTTTCTGGCGCTGACAAACGGGGCACTCCCGAATGTACTTGATGGCTGCCGTTGTCATTCCTGGCCAATAATACCGGCTACGCAGAAGATGAAGCATGCGTTTTTTGCCTACATGACCAGAAATAGTGGCTGAGTGGCACTCATGAAGGAGAATGTGGCGAAGCTGTGTGATCTCACCGTCATCTGTGGGGACTTTAGCTGTTGGTGGAATGTACAGCTGTCTGTCATATATGGTCTTACGATAGATCAACCCCTGAATGAGCTCGAAGCTGTAGCTGCTGACTGACTGTGATGAAGTCGATGATGTCAGTTTAGCCAAAATAGTCTGTGCAAATGTATCGCGATCATATTCGGATATAATGATGTCGTGTAGCTGATGAGCTGATGAAGAAGATATAAGAGCAATGAATGTAGGATCTGCAGCAGTGTCGACAACGAGTTCGATTGCGAACCGAGACCGATGTCGGTTTTTTCAAAGCTTGACGTGACCGAAACCGACGAGAGAATTCGGGGTACGTGGCCGCTCCTAAACCGATGGCCGGCGGTGGCCGATTTGGACGTGACCGCTCCCAACCGACACCGACGGCCAGTTTCGCTCGTCGATCTCGACATCGTCGGGATGGAAACAGGCTCGAAACCGATCCGTACTCGAAACCGTCAAGGGCACCCGTATCACGGGACCGCTCCCACTCGATCCCGTCGGCCAGGTGTGGACATCGAGATCGTAGCCGAAAAACCGTCGGTGAAATAGTTATAACTCCGATTCCGACTAATCATAGTTACACTCCGATCGTACAATCGTTTAATCGCGTACACAGCATGAAACCACACGACAGTGTCACTGCTAGGCGGATTTTCCGAAAGGTTTTGCCTTTCGAGGCAACCCAGAAGACACGTCCCAACTTGACAGCTCTTTGAATATATTGGCGAGCGCAGCTTGCGTATCCCAACGGTGTGAATTGATGAACTATGCCAGCTTGCGTGCACTACGCATACATATTGTCTATTCTGCGAAAGGCGGGTTAACCCGCCGTACCACGTTGTTACGGCGGGTTCCCAATACCTAGGCATTTCTACGATATCGCGCGCGTAATTGACTCCGGGCAAAAAGTACGAACAACAGGCGTTTATCAACCCTCAAAATTACCCCAAAAAAGTTGGCAGAACTCCAGACACTTTGGTCTGAGGATTGGTAATCGACTTCGGGCAAAAAGTAGGAACAACAGGCGTTGATCAACCTTCAAAATTACCCCCAAAAAGTTGGCAGAACGCCACACATTTTGGGCTGAGGATTGGTCTATACCGATAGGGAAGTGCTCTAGATCGAAACTTAAGGTCACAAAACATAAAACTTCCTTCAAATATTGTCACTTAGTGCCTTGGGACCACCACGTAGCCTACGCGGAGCAACAATAAACGAAGTTAGGGATTAACCCGCCGTAATTTTCGGACCAACCCGCCCTAACTTTGAACGCCATTTCAGCCCGGTATACCCATCCAAGTAGCAGAAATTAAAGTTTCCACACACAAAACTAACTACAATCAACATTGCCAAGCATAGGTTTTATGCGATATCTCGAATTGTTGTGGATATTAGAGTGCTCGAATATCGCTCTTAGGTATTGTTAACCCGCCCAAAATTTAGTAGAATAGACAATATACCTCTGCACACGCCAACGAGACATTAGCGCGGACGCGAAGGGAATTGTGTCCACTACCCGGTGGTACATGGGGATGTACCCAAGAGGGTCTGGGTACATAGGGATGTACCCAAGCTAAATCGACGGTATGGGGGCATAGATTTAATGGTTTGTCGTTACGAATCACCAATATAGTTAGCCAACATCATCATGCACACGGGAATATGCCGTCACAAGCATCCTGGTACGATATATATCATGTCAGGTGCATTCAAATCCATGCAAATCGCAGCTTGGCTCCCAAAAAACATTTTCTAATTGTTTTTTTACCACGGTTTGTTGCGACTCGCCTTTTTCACAGTCTCGCATATCTTAGGGGGGGGGATTCTTCACAAAGTGGAATACTTTTAAGGTTTGTTACACCACAATATCTTAATTAATTTATTTTCGTCATGTTCGGCGTACCCTAGATCCCCAAGCTTAACTGCTTACTTGCCGCACGGCACGAGGTACCTTATCGGGTATGGGGACGAGTCGACGCGAGCGGTTGAAGGTGACCTGTGATATCGATTATTATGACCAAAAATATTTGTCAGCTCATTCTTTGGCAATCGTATTTGCGATAACATGCATTGCACCGATAAATATGCCTTCGTTCAATAGATCGATGGGTGGGAGTCATCGCACATGTCCGCGCGCATTTTTTCGAGGCGAAATCTAAAATCTGACACTGTTTTATGATGAGAAGTCTTGATGATGAAGTATGATAACTTGTGAGGTATGGGACCGACCCATGATAAAATAAGTGCTTTGAAGGGTCTATGTTAATGCCCTAATGAAACATCGACCAAATATGCAATTTTCATGTGCATAACCATGCATACAAATCGATGTACCCAAGCGATGTACCCAAGAATTTAGAACTTGAGAATTTCGTCTTTTCTGGAAAATCACCTAGGCAACCGCCCCCAAAAACCCATGTCTATGGCACGAATACCGCCAATCATATGGTTGATACCCAAGATTGGTGTGTTATTGACAACCTATATCGGCCACATGGACACTTGAATTGGTTCGAGCTCGCCATGGCGTGCGGAACAAAGAGTGGCTTGGGTACATCGTGATGTACCCAAGACCGGGTAGTGGACAATTGGAAAGGCTAATGCCTAACTAGTGCGTGCCCGCTTTTCTTTAACCTTTTTGGCACAGAACCATGGATCGTGTGACCTTTGCAGAGCACTTCATTAAGCGATACCCGGGGCCAGAGCAAGTAAAGCTTGGCGTTGAGATATAGATACCTAACACATGGTTTAATAATATATCAGCAGCGGAGAAACGAAAAAGTTTCACCGCACTTGCTGTAGAATATGACAACCTGAAGAGTTTTGCGGGCGGCAATCCAGCGAAAAATAAGTTTCAGGCCATCCGCTTTCAAGTACACGCTGACGTTGCTGACGACCCTAACCATGAGGGCTACTGGATGAAACTGGACATCTGGAACAGGTATCGGCATGAAACGTACAAGGATAATCGTGCTGTTGAAGCACGATTCATCAAACCTCCCACAGCGGACGCGGTTGCTGCGGAGGACGCCGCTGATGAAGAAGGGACCGAACCGTCTCCTGGCGACGCTGCAATTTACAAGTAAGACTTTTGCATAACATATCTTTGTTGCAACATGTAGTTTTTTCCCCCTATTGCGTGAGTTGTGGCCTTCGTTGCATACACAAACACTCACCCACGCACTTCTTGTTTTCGTTTGGATGTTTTTTTTGTGTCTGTTTCGTTGTTCCGACTGCAGGTTCTTTGTTCTGGAAAAGTCTGGCGAGCACATCCTGACTAAGGGAAAAAACCTCGGGAAAGGCTTCCTGGCACAAGTGCAATATTCCTGGTTGCCCGAAACCGGCGTCGGTATTCAAGGTGGCTGGTGGGTCAACTGGAGTGCTTTTCACTCACTTAAAGGGTGACCACCCTGACATTGCCCAGGAGTTACGTCTCGCCTCGAGCAGTAGCAAACTGAGCATGGGACTGGATGGCTCGTTGGTCGATATATTCACGTTCGCTGAATCCCTCGAACACCATATCCGATATGTTGTGGTGTGGCTTGTGACCGACCTTGACCATTTTCATAAGTCTAAAAGTAAAGCGATGCGTCACTGGATTTGCGGGCTTGAACCGCGGTATCGTCCTCCCTGCCGACAAACGTGTGCGCGTTTGGCGATCGTGTTGAAGGAGTTGATCTTAGAGGCCATCTACGAGCTCATCGAAGCCATGGGCGCTGAGGTTGGGGATCCTTTCGTTGGTTCGCAGTCGGACTTGTGGTCGACGAGTAATGCGCAGGCGTCTTTTGCTGCCCTCCGCGTGTCATTCATCGCGAACTTGCAAGGGGCCCTCTTTGACATCGCGCCACTGGTCGCCTTCTCTGCGTTCCCCGAGAATCGTCACACTGGTGCTGCGCTGGCTCGTTGGTTCAAAGCCGTTTTCAAAATATCCAAGCTGCGGAATGAATCGGCGAGTCTTTTTACCTTGGATGGTGCCTCCAACAACAAAAAAGCCCTTACTATCCTGGGCATCCCTGAACAGATTTGTGCTAACCACCAGCTGCAGAGGGCGGTGTTGATTGGTCTTGGTCTCACTGGGCGGAAAGCGAAGTCCAAGAATGCGGTGATGCGTGCGTTCCTGGGGAGGCTGTTGGTGATGAATCGGAGTTTCCATCAATCCACACTCACCAACAAATGGCTTGCTCAGTCGCAGTTGAAGCGCGGTGTGCACCTGCACAAAGTGAAGCGCGTGTCTCAGAAGATGGCTACCCGGTGGGCAGGTTGGTACCGTATGTTCAGGAAGTCCCGTAAGCTGCAGGGGGACATCAAATGTGCGCTGACTGGGCAAGAGGACGGTATATGCTTGGAGGAACCCGCGGTGGTGCAACACGATGGAGAAGCGGCGGAGAATATGGTGAGTGAAGCTGAAACTTCACTTGCGGCCGGCGTACTTGCTTTTGAGTCTTCCGGTGCAAGTGCCGGTGGGCATATGGAAGAGTCTGATAGCGACGCTGACGTCGAGCTTGAGGTGGACGATGAGGACATCGTGGAAGCTAATGAGGCAGCTGGCAAAGAGTTTTCTTTGGCTCACCGATGCATTGACTCCGACGATTGGCTTCACAATGACATTCTGGAGAGCGTATTGACAGTCCCCAACGATGCCAACGAGAGGCTGCAAGTGCACGCAGGTTGTGGTCTGGATAAGACGTACGTTGCCCTGAAGGCAGTGTGGATATCGCTAACGTCGCCGAGAGTCTCTGTGATATCTGGTACTGGTGACTCCGAGAAAACTGAGACCAAGGCGGCTACTAGCTTGCCCCACGAGTTCAAACTATTTCGGAAGATTGCCTCCACAGAGGTGCGTCTAGGAAGGAAACATATTTCCCTTATTCTCATTTGCATTACCTTACAGTATGGAATATGAAGTTAGCGTAGATGTTGACGGGGTTGTTTGTTTGTGGCGGGCGGGTATCAGGTGTCAAACCGAGGCCTTCAGCTTGATCGCCGGACCATGCTCGCGTTGCGCTTGAACCCCTCCATCAACACCTTTCCCAACGGTCCGGTATTTCAAGCTAAACAAGGAGCTTATGACATATTGGAGCTGGAGTACAATCGTGCACTGCGGAACAGGTATACCGTCATGAAGCAGCCCAGTGAGCCGGAGGTAGTGGTGACCAAAACCAGTGGGGCAGATGATTCTGCCTGGGGCACCATTGAGCTGAGGGAAAAGAAACGTAGTAAGAACTCCCTTGACAGCTTAATGGAGTCCCTGGGTGAGCGTGAGGAGGATCATGACGAGCAGGCAACCACGATGGAAGCCACTATTGGCAAGGAGATCGAGCTGTTTGCAGTCCTGCGAAGGAATGCGAAGGAGAACCCAGCACCCAGCGTACAGAAAACCGGAGATTTGGGACCAGCCAGCAATATTCGCCAACTTGGATGCCCATCCCCCCTCCCCCCCCCGCCAGCGCCAGCGTCCTATGAAAATCGTAAGAATAGTGGGTCATTTTGTTTCAATCAGCCAGCAATTTTCTTAAAATTTCAGTGATAAACCCGTGAAAATGCGACATTTTGAAAAAATTCCGCCTGCGGCGCACCAATAAGAAATATGGCGCCAGCGCCCATATTTCTTATCACCCCATATTTCATAGCTCAAAAAAGCCAGCCAGCAATATTCACCAAATCGGGTACCCCCCCCCAGCAAAGCTGGCTACTTTCTTATTGGCGGGTTTTCTTATTACTGAGTGATTACTGTACAGGGGTAGTGAGGGTAACTTCGACTTGTTGATATTTTGGGAGAGGAACATGCATACCCTACCTGTACATGCCGCCGTGTATCGTGGGGAGGTGGGTTGTGCGAAGGGCACGTCAGCAAATATCGAGCAGACGTTTAGCGCTGCAGGAGTTTTTATGGCTGACTTCCACGCACACAATATCAGTGCGCCACTGTTTGAGGCGGACATGATTATTCGAGGTAACTGGAAGTATCCATTTCTGCGACCTTCTCCTGAGCAGGTGATGGTACGTGCTGAAATCTGTATAGGCAGCCCTGACCGGGAGTCCCGGTGCAGGCCCCTATGACAGATTCCTAGGTAGCCAACACTGGACCGTGACTGATCCGTAAGCCTGTGCTGTGACACACCGAGTGTCACAGGTAGCTAGACTCGAGACCGTTCCGACTCCGTGACCGTTCCGGGTATATCTAGCTTAGGGTTTATTTCTTATACGAGTTTATCTATATTGGTTCACTGACTGTCTGATATCTTGAACCGGGATATTCCAGTAGGTCGTGGACCCATTCCACGCTATATTCCACAGCTAGTTTGGCCATGATTGGCTAAAGCAGCCGCTTGGAGAGGTGGTGCGCGACGGCGCGTATGGGGACTCACGGGAATTTTGAGATGAGCTGTTTGCGGTGAGCGTCTTTGAGCCGCAGCTATGGGGGTTCGACCTGGACCGGGCCTAGTCGACGCAATGTTCATTTACGGTATTACGCTTGCCCTGATCCCGCTTGCTGCCGATTTTTGGGCTGGTGGCTCGAGCACCTTCGACCTCGACGACGTCTTCCAGTGCCCCTCGCTCGCATGGCTCTACCGCTCCTTCCGTGACTGTGGCGTCGAATCTTCCCCACGACATTACCCGAACGCGCCCCGGCGTACCACCTCCCATCAGGCTTTCAGAGTTATGGGTGTTACCACCAGAGCAAAGAAGTCCCTCACGAGGGACAGCGACATTGATGCCTCGCTGAGGCTCATCGACGGGGTTCGGAACAGCCCGACGGTGCGGACACCGACTGTTCCGACCCCCAACCCTGCTTCGAACGAGGGCGCCGACGTGGCCGTTAGGCGTTACTTGCAGGAGCAGGCGAAGCTGGCCGACGAGATCTACAAGGCACGTCTTCATCGTGCCTGGGCCAAGAGCGTCCGCGAGGACGTTCTTGGTGACAAGAAGCATCATTTCCGCGGTACGGACGACGCTGGCCTTCTTGGCTATTACCCTTCGGGTGGCTTAAGCCACCCTAACAGCGATTTAGGGTGGCTTAAGCCACCTTAACGTTTTCAATTATTACGGGAGCTATCGGTACCGGAAGCTAGTTTTTTTTAGCTCAAAATTACGGCGACATTGTCTTCTTTTAGACACTATGTGCACTATTAGGCGAGCCCAAGTTCCCGGTGAGCAATTTTGGGAAGTATCCAAGAGGGTGCAACATTTAGTAAAATTTGAGCGATTTTCCCGGTTTTTGCATACCTGTGCTACTTCAACCGAGATTTTGAGGGTCAAGATGACCTCGAATCAAACTTTTGGCAAGACACTGCAGAAAGAGCAGCTCGAGATCTTGACAACATGGGTCTCCAAATTTTGAAAGCGTCTTCGAGGAAGCCCCCGGTGAGCTAATTCGCTTAAGGTGGCTTAAGCCATCTTAAGGAAAATTGGTAAATACCCACCCTACTTCAACCGAGATTTTGAGGGTCAAGATGAACTCAGATCAAACTTTTGATAAGACACTGCAGAAAGAGCAGCTCAAGATCTTGACGACATAGGTCTCCAAATTTTGAAAGCACCGCCGAAGAAGCCCCCACGAGCCCTTTAAGTTAAGGTGGCTTAAGCCACCTTAAGCTGCGGGTAATAGGCATTCTGTCCGACCTGGTGGTGCAGCTACGTACGGAGTTCGAGTCAGCTGGGCTGGAGCTGAAGTCCTTTGATCTCGACGACCCCCTTACCCCGGTTGTGAGCCGGGTGAATGGCCTTCTGTACGACGTGCTGGCTCTCGTGGTGGAGAAGCACAGCAACGCGTATGTCTGGCTCACGGGTACGGATGCTTCCTCTGACCGAGATGGCCGGCGGGCTTTGGTCGACATCATCAAGGGCTGCGTACCGGTAGCGCTGCGGGAGTCGCAGCAAGAGGAGCATGCGGCCTTACGTTACCCCGCAAACGTGGACCCGCAGCCGATCTTGGCGCGGGAGCAACGTTTGGTGCGGGACAACAGGGCCTCCGACTGGACACCTACGGAGGCTACGCGTAAGTTGAGCCTGTACACCAGGCTTGACCCGGCGTTCTACGCTGCGGTTAAGGTGCGCTACCCCATGGCTGCTGACTTGGCCCATGTACCGTTGGCCTCACTCCGCTCCATGGTGGTAGAGATCTACCAGGCTTGGGCTCAGCCTGACACGGGGAAGGCAGCTTCTGGCGCGGACGGCATCTCCGCACACCTCTCCAGCAGCGAGTACGACGCCCTCCTCGTGAAGATCACGGAGCTGAAGGAGCTGGTACAGCGGCAGCACGGGGAGGGCGCTCCGGCGGTGCGGCAACAGCGGGACAAGCAGCGGCAACAGCAGCAGCAGCGTGCGCAGCAGCCGAGGGGCTACCGTATGGGGCAGCACAAGGTGCCGCCCGTGGGATTCGACCGGGACGATAAGCGGGCAAAGCCGTTCTGCGGCAGGTGCAAGAAGGCGGGCAAAGGTGAGAGCTACCACTTCTACCGCGACTGCCCGTTGGGCGGGCGCCAACACCCGCCCACCTCCGCTGCGGCATTCTGCATTCCTATCGACGAGGAGGACGCGGAGGGGGTGCATGCGCTTGCCATGTGTGCACTCTTCCAGCAGGCAGCGGACGATGGCGCGGAGTCCTTTGCTCGTGCGGCCGCCGCGTACGGGCCGCCTGCGGTGCTTTGTGCGGGAGCGGTGGGCGGCATCGACGTGTCCGCCTACGGCTTCGCGGTGGAGCAGCAGTCAGCTTCCGACGAGCCCGTAGGGGACGACATTCTCCGACGGCTCGACGATCTTGCCGCGGAGGTTCACTCCGCGGCCAATCACCAGGTGCACTTCACGCACGCATCTTTCCCGCCTCCTGACGGCATCGAGCAGCAGGCTTCGGCTCTGGTGTGCGGGCCCGCCGCAGCGGGGACCACGCCAGAGGAGCAGGTTCCGGCAGGTGGTGCGGCGGCATCGGCATCCGCCGTGCCGGCCCCTGCTATGCCTGTCTCGCAGGGAAAGGATGTGAAACCCGCGCCACTGCAATCGGCGCGGGTAACCACCACAGCGGACGCGGACGGTGAGTTCGCGGGGTTCGTTCAGACCGTCAACCACGCCGCCATCGGGCAGGTTGATCTCACGGGTTACGACATGGACGATTACGAGGACCTCGCCGACGGCAGCTTCAACGTGAAGCCGCGGACTCCGGCCATTTCGGCAAATCATGCGTCGGAGTCCGCGACCCACGTGCCTCGGTCTGGTGGTGCTTCCCGCACCTACGGTTGTGGCAAGCCGCCATGGGGATTCCCCGCACACGCGGGCCCGTGGGGATTTCATTACTTTGTCTCTCTCTTTCTTTTGATCTCGATCATGGGAGTGGGAGCTGCCGCCTACACGGCGGCCAATGACATCGACTCTGTGCAGGTATCGGGTCGGGCTGCACCGCAGCCTGTGCTGTGCAGGGGAGACTTATGCATCTACCCCGGTATATCCGAGCTGGACCCCGTCACTCTGGATGCAGTACTGCACTCCCTGGGTGCTGCGACGGTGGTTCACCGGCCGCCTGACCCACTGGAGAGCAGTGCTGCAAGCTACTACCGTGGGCATTGTGGTGACGGTGCTCCTCTGGACTTTGACCCCGAGTAGCTTTCCTTCTGGCTCTGGCAGTGCACCACTCTGGTGGTGTACTGAGATGTGCTTTGACCTCAACATGGTCTTCAATTTGGTTTATGCTTTACTTTGACATCTACAATCTTCAATCTGGTTTGCTGCCACAGTGCTTTTCAGTAGTTTAGCAGGACCTGAGTGCCTGTATGTTTCTGCTCTTGTGCCGGCTAGAGGGTTTCAATTTGTGTATCAGAATAGCACAGTTGAGTTAGCTGTTAGGTTTGTCACCCTAGCTCCTACCCTAACTTATCTTGACTTCTCTGACTTACCTGTCAGTCACCACCCACAGTGCTGGGGTGGTGTGCTGAAATCTGTATAGGCAGCCCTGACCGGGAGTCCCGGTGCAGGCCCCTATGACAGATTCCTAGGTAGCCAACACTGGACCGTGACTGATCCGTAAGCCTGTGCTGTGACACACCGAGTGTCACAGGTAGCTAGACTCGAGACCGTTCCGACTCCGTGACCGTTCCGGGTATATCTAGCTTAGGGTTTATTTCTTATGCGAGTTTATCTATATTGGTTCACTGACTGTCTGATATCTTGAACCGGGATATTCCAGTAGTACGTTATAAGAAAAACTATGGGACTGCAGAGGCGGTCCCTGAGACCGAGAGTGAGGGTGAAGATCAGGAAGAGGGAGAGTATGTGTAGAGTGGCTGAGGCTGCTGAATGAGCTTATGATGAGCTAGTGCACACTTAAGTGGGCCTGAGGCCAAGTAATGTGTTGTTTCAACTATAAAATCACCTGCATGAGTATGCTGTGTGATCAATATGTGTATTTTAAAATGAGAAAGTGGTATCTTACTAGCATTTGTGTTCCAGCAAGCACTGTCAACCAAAATAATGCATTTCAGGTGAAAACCGACGAGTTTAACCGAAGGTTGCGAGCATAACTAGGCGTCGAACTCGAAACCGACGGTAAAAAAATGTGGGCGGAACCGATGCAAACCGTAAACCGTACGTGGGGATTGATGAACGATCCCGAAGGAAACCGTGATCGACGAGTGAATTTCAACAACGATACCGTGACCGATGGTTAAATCGAGGGATCGAACTCGACGAGTTGATAAAAATCGGTTAAGTATATACTCACGTGACCGTCGATTTCGGTTTTGCACTCGTTGTCGACACTGCCTTAGGTACTAGGATTTTAGGCAGCGCCCCATGCACGGATGTGCTTCTAGTTGGGTTGAGAAAGGCCCCTTAGGCCTAAACATTCTAGTAACATTGGGTTAGGATTTAGGGTTTGCCTGCTTCGGGATGACCACTCACACCTTCGGGGTGAGGTGGTGTCACGGGGAAGCCGATTTCCCCCCCACTGTATGGGGGCTTGCTTCTCCTTGTTTCACCCCTCGCCCTGAGTGCCTGTCATTTTGTCATCTGCCACCGCTCCGACCATTCCGCACCGCACTCGATAAAACACCTAAGTATTTTATCTTATGTAGTTTTTAGACCGACCGGATCACCACCTGTGTGTTTCCTGTGTTTCAGCGATATATATCCCTTATGATGGATATTCTGGCAAGCGGCACGTATTTACGTTAGTATTGTGGGAAATACTACGTGGATTTGCTCCCTCGACTCACGACACGTCTCACGAATCACGCCCGCACCCTTACCAAAATATGTCAAAGACCTTAAATGAAGTTATGATATCGGCATTTATGGCGTTCATGGTCCCACGATAGCGGCGATACACCTTATACACCTCATTTTCGAGTCCTACGATGTCGAATGACATCATGGCCATTATCACGAATACCCACACGGGCAGTTTTTTGAAGGCATAGGCTTGCGTATAGTGTCGTAAAACACCACATTTGAAAGTGCGATATTCAAATTTTCGGTCCTCCGAAGACACTTTCGTCGAGATATGACGAGCTGTTTAGAGCATTTGTGATAATAATGGACGCCGTGGAATGCTCAGAATATCCTGAAATGCTAGTATTTCCCACAATGCTAGCTTTGAGACACACACACGCATACAATGTGCGTATTCTTTTGCACAATATCTTGGGTTTTCACCTCAAAATATCATATTGAAGCATGGTCGTGCAATATAGGGCGATAGGATGTCCACTGGGATCATTCCTAGCATGCTACTTGTGTAGACGTACGTGTACGCTGTCTGCCAGGTCCTGGCACCTTCTCAACACTCAACCATGCACCTCAAATCTCACAAAATGCCCGGTGGGTAGTTCTCGTAGTCCGAAATAGCATATTGAATCATATTCGTGCGATATAGGACGCTAGGGTACCCATTGGAATGGTTCCTAGCATGCTACTTGTGTATAACCGTACTAGTACGTTGTCTGCCAGGTTCTGACACCTTTTCAACACTCAACCATGCACCTCGAATATCGCAAAATACCCAATGGATGCTTCTTGTAGTCCGAAATAGCATATTGAATCATGTTCGTGCGATATAGGACGCTAGGGTGCCCATTCGGGCGATTCCTAGCATGCTACTTGTGTACACGTATTGGTACGCTGTCTGCCAGGTTCTGGCACCTTCTCGACACTCAACCATGCACCTCAAATCTCACAAAATGTCGGGTTGTTAGTTCTCGTAGTCCGAAATATCATATTGAATCATGTTCATGCGATATAGGACGCTAGGGTGCCCGTTGGGGTGATTACTAGCACGCTACTTGTAGAACCTACTACTCGACAAATATACGAGAAAACTAGTACTCACCCAACGTCCATCGAGCGGCGCGCGCGACATCGAGATCGATCGATATCGATGAATGATAGAAACGGTGATATCGGTGTATATATATAAGGTGTATATATATACGAAGCAGTCAGAAAACACACAGTGACGGGTGCTCGGAATGTGATAGCATAAAACTGGCTAGACAGACATACGGACTGTCTAAACAGGGAAGGCTAACGTGACGGTGGCACGGTCACGGGTGACACATGCCACACACAGTGAGGGGTGACGCAAGGAGAAGCAGGCCCCCATACAGTGGGGGGGAAATCGGCTTCCCCGTGACACCACCTCACCCCGAAGGTGTGAGTGGCAATCCTAGAGCAAGCAAACCCTAAAACCTAAACCCAATGTCACTTAATGTCAGAGTTCAAGGGACCATTGCAGCTAGCTAACAGCTAGCAAGATGCGGTGTCACTCTGCAAGATAATTGCGGCGAAGGTCTAGACTAGTTCACTAACATGTCGGTTGCGATGTGGCCGCGTATTCACTAAGTGGTGGCGGCGGTGTCCTCGAAGATGTCGAGGGGCATCCAGACGACGAATCAACCAACTCCTGTGCGGTGCCAAAGCCAAAAGTAGCCTGGCACCACCAGAGCGAATGCATCGACGAGAAGGGGGTGGGGAGGTGGAAGGTGAAAAATGCGGTAAGGGGGCGCGATTGAGCGCATTGGGAATGGCTCGAAAGGAACGATGGTGAGGGGCGAAGTGGGCGCGGCAACATCACCACACACCACTAGATGGTGAACAGGTGGGGTGCAAGGCGAGGGCGAAGGGAGTGGAGGGACGAAGTCGAAGGAGTCAAAGCACTCGTTGTTGATGGCGAACGCGATGGACTCGAGTTTGGTGCTTGGTGTGTACGCACCACCAGGCACCACCAGACCACAGCCAAAGGGAAGATGTTGTCGTCGAAGCAAGTCCAGTGCAGACTGAACTGCGGCCATGCGCGCACGCTGGCGTAGCGAGGCCATGATCTCTGCGTCTGCAAAATCTGGAAGGCGCGTCGATAGGGTTTCGTGGGTGAAAGGTAACTCCTCGAAAAAATTAACCAAACCAAGCGATGGAGAAGTCAAATTGGGGTGAAATTTGACGAGGAAAACGAGGGTAATGTCAAAAACGTCGTACGGTAACCCGTATTCCCGCCAGAAGGGGTGCTGCTAGTCAGAAAGTCGAGTGGACGTTTGGGTTGATGGTGATAACGTAACTTCTTGTAAAATTAACGGAATCGGACGATGTAGGAGTCAAATTGGGTCAGTTTTTGACGAGGAACACGGCGGTCACGTCAAAAATGCCGTAAGGTAAGCCAGTTTTCCGGCAGCAGAGGCGCTGCTGGCCAGAGCGTTGGTGGAAGGAAGTAGGCGGCCAGAATGAAGGAAGTAAACAAAGGAAGTTTGGCCGAGGGAGATCACGTAAAGCCAGTCACAGACGGTAGGAACCACGCGAAGTCGGGCAAGGAAGTTGGATGAGGCGGCTGCACTCAAACCGATGAACGCCCAAAGGAAGTAAAGGGAATTGTAGAATCGGCGGAAAGCCAAAGCGAGTCAAGCCAAACCGAACACCACCAAGCGTGATGTGGGTCGATAACCTGATAGAAACGGTGATATCGGTGTATATATATAAGGTGTATATATATACGAAGCAGTCAGAAAACACACAGTGACGGGTGCTCGGAATGTGATAGCATAAAACTGGCTAGACAGACATACGGACTGTCTAAACAGGGAAGGCTAACGTGACGGTGGCACGGTCACGGGTGACACATGCCACACACAGTGAGGGGTGACGCAAGGAGAAGCAGGCCCCCATACAGTGGGGGGGAAATCGGCTTCCCCGTGAATGAACCAGATTTTTTCTGATGATTAATAGGTCATATTTAACAACCTAAGATATATAAATCCAAACATTTATACATTTTCGTATTTTTTATTAGGCGATTTTCTCCAAGTATTGTGGGAAATACTCCAAGGCCCCGTAGTATTTCCACAAATACTTACGACGAATAGAGAATATATATATATATCACTCCTTTCATCAATCTTTACAAAAACCATGTTTGTGATTTGTAATAGTGACCCTGTGTATCAACCTATAAATTCAAAAACGACTCTGTATTTGTATAATTGCTTCAAAAGTACCTCCTAACACCAACTTCAAAATGTCCCAAAAATTCTTTAAAACTTGGTTTGGCACCATAAACGAGGCATGGTTTGAAAATAATGAAGACCTCACCAATGACCTGTGTCCTATCTAAATCTGGAGATATGCCTCCCATCCTCGTGTACAATACATTTTTATACATTGAAACCAATGATTGGGTATGATTAATACCCACTATCGTTCTAACACGTCTACTTCAAGGGTAATGCTACAGACACTGGAATTTCGCACATCTTTTTACTTATACACGATTATATAAATCTGGGCACCTCGCGCGATCGAGCCTGCCCACCATCGCCTCAACCGGATTTACCGGTGAAATTTGTCCGTTCGACCGCATTCCGTTGACTTTTAATCCGTTGCTCAATCAATCTTTGGAAGCAATAGCCTATTTTATTTCGGTCGCAACATCCATTGTGTTTCATTTTCACGTGTTTAGTTGCACGCAATAAGTCGCAGCATGTCAGAGACAAAGCCCAATCAAGCCCAGAGAAAATTAGAGGAGATTGTAGCCTTGAAAGACATTCGGTATAATGTTGTAAAGCGCGTTGTGGATATCCACGATTTATTCGCTGCGTTGCGGCAGACCAAGCGCAACCAAGCCAGGGAGAACCTGCGCTACAGGCTACGTGAGAAAAGCGACGATTGCCCCACACTCAAACGTATTCTTATGGAGGGGCGTACTCATGTTTTCAGTACTAAGCCCAGTGTCGTGGCTTCCATCGACCTCATTCATCCACTTTTGGACGAATTTCAAGCGATGTTTCTCGCTTATAAAAAAAAGACATTGGACTCACAGGCTTGTTTAAACAACCTTGCCTATTTTCGAGCAAATTACTTGCCCACTATTTTATTGGAGTGTGGCCCTGGTGCTAGCGGCGCTCCTACAAGCGATTTCACGATTTCTCCTGGCGAAGCTCCTCCCAGTGCACAGCTTCCCACCGAAAATTTAGGTGCTAACCCTGCGTCTGTTCGTGATATTCCCGCGCCAGTCGATAGTACACGATTCCTATTAGAGAGTGATATTCCGATGGACCTTCGAAGTCCTTTTTCACTTCTAGCAAAAGTTCGCCAAACTACTATACATATCTACGTTGGCTACATTTACAAATCAGAATTGAACATCTTTGTGGAAAGATTGGTTGTGCACACCGCAGCTTTATACATCCAAAAGAATAAGTCGACTGCAAAACACCGCACTGAAACATGGGCTTGCAGGTGTTGGGATACACCATTTCGCACCGCAAAATATCAGGGTCATGATAACGAGGACATTAAGCGTAACAATCAGACTACTTTTATGTGCAAGTGCCCAGCTAAGTTTTTGTGTACTCCTTGCAAACCTAAGGATCTCGAGGGCGTGAATATGCCCTGTGAGTCTAGTGATGAAGTTCTTTTCATTGAAACTTTCTTTCAACACAAGGGTCATCAACCAGGCAGTCGTACTGATCTGTGCTCTATGCCGATACTTCCCACTGTTCACGAGGAGCTCCTTCATATTTGTGGTCTCCACACCAAGTCATATGTCAACATCAAAAAGTGCCTGCGAGCTTGGCTGAAAGAATCCTACTTTCCAACAGTTGGATTGCCTGACAACTTCATGTACGACACTCAAAACGATCGCCGCTTTATTCCAGATCAAGGCACTATTCGAAACGCTTTGGACACTGCTGCCAAGGAAGCGAGATATTCTTCTGTGGACCAGAAATCGTGCCTACTGTACCTGAGCAATTTCAACGTCACAAACCCCCCCAATCCTTTCTCAGAGTCGTGCGCAGTGAATTGGGTTTTCCGTGGGAGTGGCTTGCAACAATGTGCATACTCTTACGAGCACGCGTCCGATAGCTTACGGTGCAATATTATGGGGTTCTCTTCTGAGAACAAAATAATTTTGGACTCAACGCCCCCTATTTCTTTGACTGGATTTCTACCCGAAACTGTGGCGTCTCTCTCTCACGAAATCTTATCGCCCCTCCCTGCAACTCCTGGTGGCAGAGTGACACAAGCACAGGAGGAGCCGATGTCTCAACCCGCTGAAACTGGATTTCCCTTGCTGCCTGAGACAGGGTTATTCTTGAACGAGCCCTCCATGGACGCGAGGTTGTCAACTCTTGATATGCGAGACGCATGGGACTTTGTCCTCAGACAAGACCCCCGATTTCAACAACACTACTCTTTCATGGTCACTGACCACCAAACCTTCCTCGCCAATCTTCGAGGAGAAACCCGCGAGCTCTGGCCACCCCTGCAGGCTTTCAAACAAAAGAAAATATTGTTTCTGCTCACCTGCCCTCCTGGGCAGCTTGAACCCGGAAATTGGAGGTTGTTCATATTTGATGGGCTGGTCACTCAGAAAACATTTGTATTCGACCCACTAGGTCCTAGCAATATACCCTTAGAGGTCCTTCAAAGCTTGCAACATTTTTTCCTTCGAAGCCTTCCAGACTGCTCAGGAGTCATTCTGCCGTTCCACTTTCAAGTTCAAGCTGACAACTTCAATTGTGGCTTGTGGTGCTACGCACTTATTTACGCCATCGGCGTGGCTGTGCATACTTGCCCTGACTTAATGGAACACCTGGTGTGGTATATCCGAGGGTCGTGGTGCCCTACCGTGAACGTGCATGACTTCACTATCACCTTGCCAACTGCCACTGACACCACTGGCACACCACACGCCTTGCGGAATTTTATGTTCATTACCTCCACCCGTTCCAATCTACAAACACTTCTGAGCAAGACATACCCTCGTGTGGTTTGCTTCAAGTGTACCCGTTCCAATTTCTGTCAAGCACCAACCTGTATCTCTTGCTCCGAGCCCTTTGTCCTTCACACCACACGTGGCAGCTCCAACCCCACCCAACCACCCACTACCACCGCCCAACCTCCTCCAGCCACCGCCCAACCTCCTCCAGCCACCGCTCAACCCCCTCTGGTGGCTCAACCTCCTCCTCCA